>VMDR010011013.1:0-29449 GCA_007922815.1 Macrotus californicus
CCTTTCCTTTCCTTTCCTTTCCTTTCCTTTCCTTTCCTTTCCTTTCCTTTCCTTTCCTTTCCTTTCCTTTCCTTTCCTTTCCTTTCCTTTCCTTTCCTTTCCTTTCCTTTCCTTTCCTTTCCTTTCCTTTCCTTTCCTTTCCCTTCTTCCTCTTTCTGTCCACCTCTATCTGGGAGCGCGAGTGGGGGTAGTTGGGAGTGACACAGGGCTGAACCAGGGGGCCCAGACTGAACCAGGAGCCTGCTGTGCTGGTGTGAAAACTTTGGGGAGCTATGACATCCTTCCATAGCGGTGTCCTCAAAGGCAGTTGGTCAGGCTTGGGGAATTTGCCTTCTAGGAGGGTCTCTGTGCCGATGGAAGCAAAGAGGGTCTTGTTTGAAAACAAAACAGCCGCAGGTGGTTTCCGTGAAGGTAATCACACTGGTGTCCACACTAGTGGAATGAAAAACACTAGTGAGGGGGTTCTGGACATGCCCGTCCCAAGTACAGTACCTTGACATGTTGAATATTTTAAGCTGAAGGAACTGGACAAATGGCTTGTGTGGAGGGACTTCCTGACGTTCCCCTAGAGCAGATCATAAGACCCTCGTGTGAGAAACGCCTTCCATGTACCCTGAAGACAAGAGCATCCCTGCCCCCAAGAGAGAAAGGCCACCGGAGGAATCTGAAGAACCAGGACCGCTAAATCTCCCCCAGTTGGATACACTGCCCTCACGTCCTTTTTGTCCTGTTACATTTTCCCCAACTGCCCACTCGTCACCAAACCTGGCTTTCCCACATGCTCCTTAAAAACTGCCAAACTTAGATCTGACCAGCGTGATAGAAAGGAACAGCTGTGTCCAAGCCTGGAGTCGTCTCTGTCTTTGAACACAGCCCAATTCAATTACATTTCAGCCCGCGTTACTACTGGGGCAGACTACCCTTGTGGTCGGCAGAAACATCTGGAACTTCTTTATGCTAAAAGCCCTTCATCCTCTACTTAATCAACATATGTACTGAGGTCGGCATTGATCTTGGGGCATTTACCCTGTGGCTTCCGGCTGATGTATGGAGATTTTTGTGATCAAGTCTGTCCGCATTTTCTCAGCTGGGCGACATCTGAACATTTGTAGAAGGTTTTCTTATTTTTGTTTTCCTACCCTTCATCTCATTTGTTTAAAATATCGAATAGAGTAGGACTGGGGACAGAATTCTGTGGTTTTCTTCCTGAAAGTTTTTCTAAATTATCAGCTTTTCAAATAACAGACTGAATGGATAGAGGAGTATATTGTTATATCTGTAGTGCATGTATCTTGGTAAATAAATACAAAACTTTTGGAGGAGAGAAAATGAAGGCGTGTTGTATTGAAGAAAACTAATATTAGAACATGTAGAAACTGAGGGAAGTCATAAATAGCCTTGATGGCTTAAATAATCAGTAGGATTGATTTTTCCCTCAGACACATGGGAAGTCCTCTGTAAAGGTCCTTGATGTATTTGTGCATGTTCATATAATGAGATGCTTTAACAATGTTTCTTCAAATCCGTGATCTTCTTGAAGGGTCCGGAGAACTCAACACTGTTGTATGCTCATACTCATTTTAAATTTAAAGATTTGAATTTTTAAAAAGCAATAGATCATATTTATAGGAGACACATATACCTCTTATTCTCTTAAAAATAGTGATCCGTTCTCCAAGTTGTCCTTTACTTTCCTATCAGAGCTAATGAAACCACAGGGGGCTTGACTGTTTCACGTTACAGCTACTGAGCGGCACATTTCACATACAGTTTGTGCAAGCAGCTGCTGAGTCGGCTTGCAGTGCTATGGTTCGAGCCACAGTGCCACATCTCACTCCCAAGGATACCGTCCGAAGACGAGTCATCAAATGCTGCATCTCACTCCCAAGGATACCGTCCGAAGACGAGTCATCAAATGCAGCATCTCACTCCCAAGGATACTGTCCGAAGGCGAGTCATCAAATGCTTGGTTAAAATGGAAACATGTTATGATGAAAGCATTTTCTCTTACCCACTCACCTAATGACTATGTCAAAAACGCAACAGGACATTGTTTGCTATAACCCGCTTGAAGAGAGCCCATGTTGATTTTTAGTGTTCCTCTCACGTTCATCCAAGTGCACATCGGACCGTCTCTAACAATTTATATCATTGGGCTGGGTCGATCTCAGCTGATGCTTGGTTTTCACAATCTGTTGCTTTTTCTCCTGTCTTCAGATGGATCTCTTGTTTATCATGAAAAAAATTTCTTTTAAAGTGATACACACTCTCCCTGTAAACACGCTATATATAATTTGGAAATAGGGAAAATAAGAAAGAAATCTCTGAACCGAAATACTCTTAATAATATTTTGGTGTATTGACTTCCGGAATTTTTCTACATACATTCTTTCCAGTATCACAACGTTGTACATATGTTTTTAAATAAAGTGTTCATGTCATTAGATTTTCTTCCTGACTGTCCTATATTGTAAAGGTTGATGATGGTGATGTTGAGGTCACAGTTACAAGTTCTAGTAACTTGGGAAATATGTTCCTGGTTTTATACCTCAAATTCACAGAGCTAGTTGTTTATATTATTTTCTAGCTGAGCTTCAACCCCACCTTCATGATGTCTATGTTACCTTTTCCAGTGTGAGTATAATTTTCTTTGCTACATAAGCCAGAAGAAAACTAAAAACTTGAATAATTGAGCTCTGTCTCTGTCTGTTGTTCCCATTCTATTATGTTCAGAACCTTCTAACACCATAAAGTGGGAACGTAAATTGGGTTAACCTTTCCGGCTGGTGGCCAAACAATATGGATGAAGGTCTTTAAAAATATTTTGCCCTTTGTGAAAGTAATTCCACATCTAGAAATAAGATCCTAAGGAAACGATGTATTCAAACATTTTGTAGAAGAATTGTCTTAATTGTGGGGTTATTCGCACCGGTGAAAGATCCCTCCTGGGTATCCGAAAGTAGGGAGATGGTTACAATAGAGATGGTGGAAGATCATACAGTCACTTTTAAAAAGCATGCCTTTAAAAAATTAACAATAATCTAGGAAAGTGCTGATGATATGAAAATAAAACACAAAATCGTATACTGGATAAGGCCCTGATTTTGATTTTGATATATAAAAATGCTGAAAAGACATAACTGTGCATGGTAATAGTACAGGATTCTGTATTTGCTTCATAAATTTGTTTTCTGGATTGAGTAAAATGACATGTTACTTTTATAATGAGTGAAATAAACACGTAATTCCCAGATCTATGAACCATCTTCCAAAGGAAGTAAGATAGCTGTTTCTCCTCTTCCTATTCTGACCCCACCCTTTGTTGCATCTTTCCGAATCTTTATGGCATCCTGGACCTACTTTAGTTAGCTGAGTCCCTGACACTTTGCAGATTCGATTTATGCTGCCTTTGAATCCAGCCCATGTAATATTCCCCTCCTTCCACTCCTCCACCCCCACAACATGATCTTTTTATATCTGAGCTCAGTGGACAACTGCTTGGGAAGTCATACTAGTTTCTCCGGCTGCCTCCTCATTTTCTTCTAGATCAGATAACTGGTGAGCACATTTTCAGTATTTTATTCTCAGGCCCTCATCTGGTAAGCCTCAGTCCTTTTAGAGTTTCTGGCAATGAGTCCATACCAATTTTTTTCTTTGAATTTCTTACAATGTTTTTCTAAATAGTAGATGACACCTGTGTGAATTTCCCAGTGTTCCCTTCTTTGTGCTCCAAAGTGTCACAGCGTTTTGTCCCAAATTTGACCTAATTTGGAACTTCACACAAAGCAGGAAAAGAAAGGGAGTTGGGAACTGACACCAGGCCCACACACCAGGATTGGACAGAGGACTGAGGAGATGGAGCTGGCTGGGGGGCTGACTCTGGAGGAACTGGCTGGGGTTTCTGGTGATCCATAGATGTTACTTGGGTGACGTGATGACTCTACTGAGTCTTGAAAACACCTTTAGTGTTACCTGCATGAAGATGAATTCCTGGAGTGGGGCAATCCTGTGATTGTGCTGCCCAAGAGGCCTAAGGCCAGGTGAGCAGCTCCCCAGAAGGGTCATTTAACATGTGTGAATCACGTACCTATTTTTGTGCTTGTAAATTTCCACACAGGAACACTTATTTTTTTCCCCAAATGTGGAAATAGATCTTCTGTCTCAGTTACTGGTAAGTTTTTTTTTTTTTAAATCAGCAAAAACAAAATAAGACAAAAATCTGGCATATTAAAAAAAGGAAGAAGGCCAAATATCCATATTCTTCCACCGACAGACGGCTACCTCTGACGTTCGCAGTGAACGGCATGTGGCTCTTTCTTTCCGTCTTTCGTTCTTTCGTGTTTTCTAGGAAGGAGCACCAGTTCGCCGCATGGCATCGAAATCTGTTCCAACGTATGGCTTTGTGTAGGAATGTCCAACACTTTGCTGTAAGACATCTGAGTCACTGGCGTTAACAATAAGAAGAATATTAATGATAGCTAAATTTCATCAAACACTCCGAATAAGCCAGGTACTTTGTAAGTACTCAGTATGCATTCTAATTTAATCCTGACAACTAGCACTGGAAGCAGGCTTGATTGTCACCTCCACTTCAGGGATGAAAACTTGACCAGAGAATGTTACTTGCCCAAGATACCATGGCTAGTAAGAGGCAGAACCAGGGCTCAAACTCAAGGGTGTGAGGACTAGAACTTTTCACCTTAATGGCCCGGGACACCACACATTCCCTTTCCACTGGGAGCTTGTTGGTGGATATTGGTCAGAGAGAATCCCCACCCAGAAAGAGACAGCCCTGAAAATATAATTTTTTTTAATTGTAAACGATTGCTACATGTTTTATGGGATGGTCAAAGTCTCTGCTTGCAAAGTCAATAGGAAAGTTTTTGAACATGTGATGCAATGTGATTACAGGAATACAAAACCTTGGACTCTGAGTCTAGGCCTCTGTAGTTTAATTTACAAAGTGGAGTGGGAAAGAATATGAAGTCATTAAGAGTTTGGAGTACCCCATCCCCTGTTTCCTCTATAGCAATTGTCATGTATTCTTCGACCTAGGCATCTATGCGTCTGTGTATTCCTGTTCACGGTCAATAAAAGATAATATACTAAGTGCGACATTAAATCCAAGGGCTGGCCAATCCTCGGTGGGGAGTATAAACCTCAGCAACACAAAACAGCCACTTCATTTGCCAAAATTTTTTCAATTTTTCCCCCTTAATGGTTTTTCCACTTGCTGTGCCAAATTAAACTGCAATGGTAAGTTTAAAGGTATCTTTAAAATGTTATTTAATGCCAATTATCCACCAGCTCCTTGGTTACTATTATAAGTTAGGTATTGGACTGAACTGTGTGGAGGGGACGGTAGACCAGACCACAGGTCGGCCACGTGGTACTCAAGTTACACAAAACAGGACATCACAGGCTGGGAGATGGACACGTGCACCGAGCCTGCGGCTCAGCACAAAGGCTTTTCATGAGACCCACGTACATTCGGAGAAGAGTTCTGGGAGCATCTTAGAGTTCTCCGACATGTGCAAGTGGCAAAGCACTCGGGACTAGTAATAATTATAATTCACTAATCGTGCACATTACCATCTGTTGTCTTTATATCCAGTTATACAAAAAGGGAACATTTTACTAGTCCAAAACAAACAAACAATGCCCCCCCCCCACAAACTCATGTGACTTTCCTCAAAAACTGTCAAACTACGTTTGATTTAGTTGTTTCTTTATTTGCTGGTTACTTTGTCTTTGTATCATTTTCCGAAGTGTCAATGGTGATGTATACATACGTATACATAAGCTGAAAATGGATGCCATTTTGCTCATCACATTGACTTACAGGGGACGGTGCAAACAAGTGGTGGCCTCACATGTTCCCGTCAAAGAACAGTATCTCATTAAGGGTGTTCTTAAGGATGCCACAAAAAGGGCGCACGATTCTTTTCAAAGTTATCTTTTCAAACAATTTCAAATTTCAAACAGACAGAAAATTTTCAAGAATAAAACAACAACAACAAAAACCTTTCCGAGTACTTTCTTGCCCAGAGACCCCGATTCCAGTTTAACCAAATATCCCCCAGACTCACATAGCGAGAGGATCGAGCGGCGTATCGGTTTAGCCTGTCGCCCTGGGCGCAAAGGGCAGTCATTTCGCATGATGTCCTTCCACGGCGTCTGCGCAAATACTTTTCGCCCAACACAGCCGCGGTTGTTATGTTTTCGGCAGGAAGATCTCAGAAGAGATGCCGTGTGCTTCTCAAATGTCAGTTTATCCCGTGAATGGTGGTATTAATTTTGATAATTTGATTAAGATGGTGTCTGCCAGGTTCCTCCACTTTCAATTTTCCTCCCATTTATAATAAGTAATTATTTTATGTGGAGACACCTTGAAGGCCATAGGAACATCTCATTTCTCATCTCACTAACACCTCCTAGTTTTATAGCATCCATTCTGATATTTTTTTTTGCCAGAATTAAATGTCTTTATGATTCTTTCCAAATTGGAATTTCCTGATTCTAGTATTCTTCCTGTATTAATCCTCTTTGAAGGAATAACTTTCTTATCTTCCTATATATTTATCAATATGGTTATTGCTCTGAATGTGGACTCATTGATTCATGCTTTAGTTGATGGATTGTAACTCATTGCTATCATGACTTATTTTGACATGCAGATTGTCCCATGTTTGCCTAGTGAGAGCACCTTCAAATAACTTCCGGGTCCTTTTAACTCGATCCCTACCATGCTCTGAGCATTACCTGCGTTGTTCTTCCTAACATGATGTTCCAGGCTTATCTTGCCCTTCCTCTGCCCCAGTCCTGGAATCAGCCAGTTTCCCAAGGGTCCTAGGTGCCTTTCCACTGGAACCGCGACCTAAGCACTAGGTATGCTCGCTGCTCCTGGGTATATTGCCATTCCCAGACTGTCTCGGTGGAAAGAGCTAGGAATTACATGTGTATAGAGGCATAGTACATATATACATACATACATGCACATACTTTTATATCTGTAATTATTTCTAGATCTGTCAATACAAATATGCAGAATTTCTACTGATACCTCTACTTCCAATCAACACCACAAGGTTCATTCATGCTTTCCTTCTTTCTATCTTGCTACCTCTCTTCATCAGTAAGAATCTTGATTTCCATTATCTTCAAAATATTTGTTTGTTTGCTCATCAACCCCTTGCATGTGGCCAATCCTGTGACAACGTTGGGCTTCCATCCTCACAAGGCCCCCCACAACTTTCCCACTCAGGACTGTTTCATAACCTTTGGACAGAATTAGGAAGGAGGGAGGGAGGGAAGGAAGGAAGGAAAGAGGGAAGGAAGGAGAGAGGAAGGGAGGGAGGCAGGGAGGGCATTGCTTTTAAATTGAGGTATAATTAACATACGAAGTGCAATGACCTCAAATGTTTGGTTGGATATGTTTTGACAATTGCATGTACCTATGTAAGAAATAACCAACTAAAATAAAATATAGACTATTTCCAGCCCTCCAGAAGGTTCCCTCAGGTGAGGAAATACATCCATCAGCAAGCATCATTAAAAACCCCTCTCTCCATCATGGATCCTCTCAGTGTCTGTCACTCAGTTTGCAGTGGCTGCCAAAATGTTCTCTTCTGATTTTCCAACCTCTCGACATTTCTTTCCCTGATGCCCAGCCTGTTTGGTTTCTCCCTCTTTCTCCATCCAGCACAGAGCTTTATTATATAACAACTTGGCTCCTCTTCACTAGCTTTCTCTCTTTCTCACCCATAAAGGGAATTCTCCACAGTAATGGAATTCTCCACAAATATGGTGTTCTTCCCATATTTAACTATGCAGAGGGGGAGAGAGAGAGTACTGTAATTTAATCACAAAGGGGAAGGACAGCCATTATTTTATATTAGTGGCAGTACACTTTTCTACTTATCATGGAACACGATGTTCGTTAGAAGCATCGTTTAAGAATCACTGCCTGACAAGAACATTTCTTAAACTAATGTGTCTCAAGGAACTTCAGACCTGTGGGTATAAACCACGACCACCCGGGCGAGAACATGGCAAAGCTGTTTATTCAGAGTTTGCAATAGCCAGGGAGTCAGCCATCATTATTTGTGTCTGGCAGAGACTCAAAGTCGGTTAGAGGAAACCTTAGGGTGGATGAAAGGGAAGATTTCAAGTTGCCCTGGTTGCAGCTTGTTGGTGTGGGGAAGATGGAGGAGATGGGGTCGCTGGAGTTCAGGCAGCCTATGCGATTGGTTAGAAGAACATACTTGGCTTTTTCTGGTTGGTCCCAAGTTGGGCCAGTAGCTACAGAGGTTGTGATTTGGCTCCTGGATTGGTTGCTACAAAGATGTGGGCCAGCTTGATATTTTTATCTATTGCCTGGCCATGGCTCATTTGCATATTCAGTTCCTCAGAGCAAATGAAGTGTGAGAGAACTGTGCCGTCACGAATGGTCCCCTCTGAAACTTCCCCATCGATGTCTTCACCATTCTCTTCTCCTTCTCAGCTCCTTTTCTTCTTTGGGTCCCAGTCAATTTTCCAGTCCCAAAAACAGATCTAAAAATCTGTGTACACAGATCTAGGAAGTATTGAGAATGGATAAGCAAGACTTGGTGATGATTTGATGTGAGTTGATTAAAGAGTCAAAGATAGTTCTGAGGTCATAACTGGAGCTCCCAGGAGGATCTTGTTGCCAAATGCAGGTAAAAGAGGAATCTGGGAGAAATAATCACTGTGCAAGAGAATGACAAGCTCCGGGTTTTAGGCATATTAGGTATAGAGGCCTCCGTCGTGTTCTTAAGAATCATACATGTAGAAACTGGAATAGCATGTTAGAGGTGTGAAGATGGAGCCCCAACAGAAAGAGATAATCCTAAGTTTATACGCTGTGGCTATGGGTGAAGCAGTCACTTCAGTCTTCGGGTGATCCACTTACGATGAGCACAAAACAAAGGGTGGGGGAGCAAGAGGTCTGGACCGAAGACCTGGCAATCTGAAATCACCAGGGTTCTATCAGTGGCAATAGTGGACTGTTTTGTGCCTTTAACAAAATCGTTATAGAGACAAAAACCATCAACTGATGATTTCACAACAGACCCACATAAGTGGAAAGAAAGTAAATGATTAAAGAATGTAGGCCTCGGAGTTCCTTTCAAATCGTGATACGTTATCTTCTATTTACAGACATAAAAGAACACAAAAATGGTTAATAGTTAAGCACTTTCCTATGTGCACTCTCTTTTGGGTAGAGAAAAGCCACTTTGGTGGTGCCCGTGAGAACCATCCACAATGATTTCTCCAGTGCTCCTCTTGTTCTCGAGCTTTCTCTGCCACGTGGCGACTGCAGGACGGAGTAAGTATTCTTCACTTTTGCGCGAATGATTGATCTATCTGACCCCCTGGTATATGTCAGGGGTCACTAATGATAACTTAAATTCTCTTTAGGGTGGATGCTGGAGAGACTGGATTGATAATTATTTTTGAATATTGCCATGTTTAAAGATTTTCCAGAAGATACTTAGACAATTTAAGCCTCGGTTTCCTGGCCTGTACAATGGGGATAACAATAGGACCCTTCAAAGTGTTGTTGAGGAGATTAGACAAGATATGGTGCAGGACTTTGTAGAGTTGTTGTGAACAGCATGAATGAGTTTTAATTTCTATGCCAGCAGAACTTAAAAATGCACATCTAGATTTCTTAACCAACTGCTTTGTGCTCTATTTTAGCCTGTCCCCAGCCAGAACACCTACCGTTTGCCACATTTACTCCCTCAAAAATGTCCTATGACCCAGGGGAGCAGATAGTGTACTCCTGCCTGCCAGGCTATGTATCCCGGGGAGGGATGAGACGGTTCACCTGCCCTCTCTCCGGAATTTGGCCCATCAACACGCTGAGATGTACACGTAAGTCAATGCCTTCTTGCACATTCTCTCCCCTCGCTTGGGTTCTGGACATTTTGTGGGGGGAGGGGATAGCCTACCTTAGCATGCTGCTCAGGGTGCAGAAGGCCAGCAGAGCTGTGTGTGTGTTTGGGGGGCTGTGAAGAAACAGGAAGGTCTGGGGCTTCTCCATAAGAGATGAGGCCAAGGGCAGTAGGTACTATTTAGAGAAGGGGAGACAAGCTTAGCCTGGAATTGGGGGAGATGTAAATATGAGACCTGGTGTGATGAAAGGAGAGGGAGATGCTGCAGAAGTGAAAAAAGAAGCACAGATGCTCTGAACTTTAAAGAGATGCCAAGGAGACACTTGAAAGAAAAAAAATAAAACATGGGGAATCATCACATCTCTGGACTTGGCCTCAAAATGAAAGCAGATTTAATAGTTACCAAAATGATAATAAATTTCATCTGAATTGTGTATTACCTGTTATATTCATAATAAAGAATAAATATATATTGTACTAAATTAATAATATAACACAAATTATGCACATTTAGATCTCATTATTCCCTTATGGTAGATGGTTACTTCTATTCAGCCTCAGGATATGGTTCTGTGATATCAAGTTGATATTATTTTTACAGTCAAATATTGAGCAATCAACCAGATAGAATTTCTGGCAATTTTACACAGAAGTTAAGCACTAAAAAAACTATGTGGACCGATCTAGGCTTTGGTTATATTGGTCATATGGACATAACATTTGTGAAAAGTATACATGTTCGTACAAGTGATTTTAACATACTCTTTGATTAAAAAAAGATCGAATATAACTTTTAAGGAAAAAACACTATGATATCATTAGAATTTTTTTCTTTAAGTTAGTTATAACTCTAGAACACTAACAATTTCATTTTTAAGTTATTTTTCATGTGTATATTTTTGCATATTGCAGAGAGTGGAGACCATTTTGTATTCTTCCATTTTCATCAGTACATCAGAAACATTGGCTATATCTCTATGGTCTTCATAATCAATATTTTATTGGCTACATTATAGCTCAGCTGTTGATTTACCATCATTAATTAAACTAATACCCTGAGGGTGAATGTTTAGACTGTTTAGTTTTTGTTATTAGAGGGAACCGTGTAATGAACACATTAATGCATATATCATTTGACTTATTTTAGTTATTTTCTTAGAATGTTACCAGTAGAGTTATTGGATCAAAGGATAGAAATGAGTTTATATATTTTTATTTTAATAGGAAACTCTATAAATAGGTATTCACCTTTTTAATCTTTAAATCACAGCCAGAGTGTGTCCTTTCGCTGGAATCTTACCAAACGGAGCTGTACGCTACACAACCTTTGAATATCCTAACACGATCAGTTTTGCTTGTAACACTGGGTAAGCACTTCTGGGTGACGGAGTAGCCAACAGATGGAGCTCATTTCTATGACCTTAAGCTAAACCTCAGGACGAGTCCAGACTTTATTTCTAGCCTTAGACTTGCTGAATACAAATCACTGAATACAAGTACATGATGGTGTTGAGGGTGGGTAAGGTGGGGAGAATATGATAATTAGCAAAACATATCTAATTTTTCTGCATCTGATTAGTCACTTATCTGACGAGGTACATTAAAATTATTGACAGCTGTCCAGAGGGTTGGGGGATTAGGGGGTGAAGAAATCGAGCAAAAAAAGAAAAAAAGAGGAAAAAACTCACGGACACAGACAACAGTGTGGTGACTGCTGGGGGAAGGGGGGTAGGGGAGGTGGCAGAGGGTTTGGGGGTATAAATGGTGACGGACAGAGACTGGACCTGGGGTGGTGGACACACAACACAGTTGCAGATCATGTGTTGTAGAATTGTGCACCTTAAACTGGTGTGATTTTGTTAACTAGTATCACTCCAATAAATTCAATAAAAATTTTAAAAAAATCAGAAAAAAGAAATGATTGAAACTGGATGATAATTCTTTATAATTTCTGGGCCAACTCTTGACATGAGGCTTAAGATAATGCAGGCATTGGATTTGGGCTTTAGCCATGAGGCTATCTTGAGTGACTAAGCTGGTAGTCTGTCTGTAGAAGGGAATTCTGTGGAGAAGGTGGGAGTATGATGGTATGGAACATAGTGCTCTTAATCCTCAATGCAGTACAACACTCCCAGGAAGAAAGCCTGTGGTTGGTAATATAGCTCATCTTCCTCCTGAGCAAAGCCACCACTGGTGTCACTGTCAATACAGCGTGTTGATTGCACACACAGTTGGGTGAAACTTTACTGAGGATCCTTGTTTGGGACTGGAGATTAAGGAATTCTATGTGTGAAAGAGAAGTGCAGTCCTCCCATCTGAAACCCAGATTACTACCGGTGTGTCTGATGACAAAGCACACTGAAAAACTTGGCTTCCAGGACAGAAGGGTACATTTTCCATGAAAATCGACTGCATTGGTTTATTGCTTTTAACTGTTTTTTAATTTTAAATTACAGTTGGCATACAATATTATATTACTTTCAGGCATACGACATAGTGAGTAGACATTTATGTAACGTACAAAGCGATCACCTTGATGATAGACTGCATTGTTTTTATACATTTCTGTCACTGGGCTCTCAGAAAATGGATAGTAGAGATTACGCAATTTGATTCAGTTTTTGCTTCACATAACAATCAGCCAGTTTGTCCAGCTGGTTGGAGATGAGGATTTGGAGGTTTGGCCGCTGTACCCACCAGCTCAGGGACCCTCCCCTTCTTCAGTGATTCACCTGCAGCTTTAGGCTAGGAGACCTGAGCCTTGTATGTGTGTTAAGCTCCACAGGAAAACATTATAAAATGGGAACAAAGTCAACAGTATTCATCTGAAGCAATGCACAAGGGCGAAGACATTTGAGATGCTCTCGATGGATTCTTTTCCTGCTTGATGGATTCAATTTTCCTTTTGCAGTTTTTATCTGAATGGAACTAAATCTGCTCAATGCACTGAGGAAGGAAAATGGAGTCCAGACCTTCCTATCTGTGCCCGTGAGTCTGTGGGTCCCACATATGAGGGAGGTGACCAGTTGGTTTACCTGGGTTTTTCTGGTTTCAGGACTCTAAGTCTCATGCCTGGAAACCCTTCCTTTTCAGCCCCATGAGATGGTTGGTCGCCCTTCTAGGGAATATTCATCCTGATAACATCTTCCTCTGAAGGAGGAAACAAGCACTTTGGAATGACAGAAGGGAAGCCTTTTTTTACTCATGAACACATTTTGCATCCTCTACCTGATGGCTCCAGGGATTTCTGGATTTATTAATTCCAACACTCCCACAGTGTTTGGGCAGGGGCTTGGGTATGTGTGGCATTGGTCTGTCAGGGACTGACACCATTTGACTAGAAGATCTTCCACATCAAACACCTTCTTCCCACTCTGGAACTCCATTCATTCACCCATTCACTCACTCACTTATTCATGTATTCAATAGACATATATTGAGGACATAATTAATATGTGCTACATCCTGTTTTTAGCGCCGAGGCCACCAAGCTAAGGGAGACTTAGCTCTGCCCTCAGCAAGCAAGTCAGTCTAGTGATGAGGGAGACAAGGAAGTCACCTTCACTGTAAGTTTAGAGCCCATCAAAGGACCCTGCATCCTAAAAGCTGATTGAGTTTCCTGCAAAAGACACTGGTGATCAGATTAATTCAGGGGATGCTCAGCTGAGCAGTCAGGGTCAGCTCTGGGCTTTGCTTTCACAGGGAGGGACGTTCTTACATGCTCTTATTTGTGATTTTTGCAAGTCCAATCTTTAACCAAGAGGCGCCAGCATGACAGTAATAGTTATGAATTTCTCACATTTCAGTGAGGTGTGTCCTAGCAAAAGAAGTGGAAAAGTAAAGCAATTTCAAATAAAAAATAGTTTAAGAAACACTGAACTACCAAAAAAATTATTTTAAGCTACATTAAGTACAGTTTCTTAATCATAGGAAGCACCATGGTTCTTATAGTTTCCCTTTTTATCTATTTATTTTTTAAAATCCTCACTTGAGAATATTAAAGTCATTTTTTTCTTTTTAGTTACAAGTAGATTGACTACTTTAGCTTCAGTCTAACCTAAACAAGTGCCTCTCATACTCCAACGTACATAGGAATTGCCTGGGCATCTTTACAAAATGCAGTTTCTGATTCATGCGTCCTGGGTAGGGCCTGGGCTTCTGCATTTCTAACAGGCTTCCAGGCAGTGCTCATGTTCCTAGTCCATAGATCACATGTTGAGACTCTAGATCAGGGGTACCCAACCCCCGGGCCATGGACCAGTACCGGTCTGTGGCCTCTTAGGAAGAGACTACATAGCAGGAGGTGAGCTTGAATGTAATGCGTTTGAATCATCCTAAAACCATCCCCCCTACCCTGGTCCATGAGAAGGTCGTCTTCCATGAAACCAGTCACTAGTGCCAGAAAGGCTGGGGACTGCTGCTCTAGATGATTTAAGCAAAATCACACTTTGTTCTGCACTAACTTCCATTATGTTACCATAACTTTCCCTGGACTCGCTCAGACGTCACACGAGTCAGGTCAGGGTGACATGATATTCCATTTTCTCTGTGGAAAGCTCTCTCTATAAGCTCCAGAGTGCAAAAAAGCAGGAGGTGTTCCACAGGAACAAACCAACCTGAACCAGCAGTGGAACTCAGATGTGGAATACACGCAACTTTGCACCGAGTTCGGGTCAACAGCGGTGATTACAGGAGGGTCCCTCAGCAATGTTGTCCACCTGTTCTGACCTCCAGAAACATCTTCTGAGGTTTACATTAGGATCAAGACTCATGGAAACCTAAGCACTATGTTGTTATAACAGGCATCTGCTTTTTAGATCAAATTTTCTCATTTGGCTTTTACAATTGACCATTTTTACCACGGCATTTGATCAAATCTTATGCTTTCTCAAGTTAATCTTCAGATTTTTTTTTCCTTTCTGGAAAGAGTATACTTAAAATTCCAATGATTTTCATAAAAATAATTCTTCTTTCTTTTTCCAGCTGTAAGCTGCCCTCCACCACCCACACCTAAATTTGCAGTGCTTAGTATTTCTAAGTCATTGGGCAGCAACAGCACATTCTCTGGAGACAGCGCCCTCTATGGGAACAAGGCAGTCTTTAAGTGCTTGCCACACTACGCCATGTTTGGAAACGATACCATTACCTGCACAGAACATGGCAACTGGACTGAATTACCGGAATGCAGGGGTAAGTGCAATGATAAAAGAAAACGATTATGATAGTGTAATTCCCACTTTTGAAAACTAGTGACCATTCTGTTTCAAATGACCTTGCTTGGCGTTGGTAGTAAGTGGTGAGCATAGCAGCCTCCCACAGGACCTGGTCTGACAAGTGTTCACTGGCCTCCACCATGCACCAGGCAGTGTGCTAGGTGTTTGGGATACCAGATGAATGAGATCTGGGGAATGATACATAATGCAATGAACTATCTTGAGCTGCCAGAGCAGGGGCTTGAAGAATGAGTAGTGATGAGGGGAAGGCACGCCACACGGGGCAGAGGACATGGGCAGTCTGGAAGGCACGGAAGAACAGGGCGTATGCACAGACAGCTGACTTGATGAGGGCTGGTGAAGGGAAGCCTGGATCACACTGAGGTGTCCTGGGAGATGAAGGTAAAAACTGGGTTGCAGTTAGATTGTCAGAAGCTTCCACTTACATTTAAGAATCACAAAAATATCTGGTTTTAAAAAAATTATGTGTATTCTTCCTCCTTGAATTTGACCTCTCATCACTATCTTTAAATTTGTCAATTGCATACCAAGTAGACACATTATAGAATTTCTCATGCACCCGAAGAGTTTGATACTAAGGACTGTTAACTTCTCCTGTAGTAGGTATTTTAGATAGCTCCTGAATGATTCAAGACATAAGTGCTTTTTAGCACAGGGAAACTACCAGCAATAATACCTAGAACCCTTTGGGGGGACTCAACTCTGTCTCCTACTTTGTATGTATCATCTCATTTAATTCTCTCAAGTCCTAAGTAGTAGGTACTTGAAAGATTTTTCCAGCCCGTCATCTAGATGTATCGACTGTCAGCATGTGGTGACATTTTCAGTCGTCCACCCCCAGCCCATACACTTTTTATCCCTGAACCATCAAGCTGTGCATGCACATCAGGACCCTTTCCCATGGTGCTTCAGCACCAATACTCTGAGCACAAGGACAGTCTCCTATTGTCACTGTTCCCAAGACATGTAACATGTTTTGAATTATTAGCAATAATTTAAATAGTTATAATAACATAAACAATGAAGAGCATTTCCTTTTCTAATTGAGCCAGAAGGATCCTTGATGTGTGTGTTTTATTTTATGTGAGATCTAATTCAGAATCACACGTTCTGGTTTGTTGTCATGTCCCTATAGCCTCTTTAATTAGCAATAATCCCCTGCCTTTTGAGTTGTCTGTCATTGACATTTTTAAAGAGTACAGGCTAATTGTCTTGCGGAATGTTTCACAGCCGAACTTTAGTTGATTTTTTTACTTGTGATTAAAGTTATATACTTTGTTACGAATTCATTTTATCATGTGTCCGTCCGCTGCTGGTCATGGGTAGTTTGATCCCTTAATCAGGTGGGGTGTGGCAGATCTTCTCTTGGTAAAGGATCTCTTTCTCTTTGGAATTAGTAAGTTACCCGTGGAGAACACTTGGTGATTGTGTGGATATGCCTTCTCTAGATGTAATTTCTGCATCCACTGATGGTCCAGCTTTGACCTTGGTGGTTGCAAAATGGTGACTCTCTAATTCTATCTTCCCTTCTATATTGATCGGCTGGCGTTCGTCTGCAGAGATGAGCCTTTCTTCCATGGACTTTCTCTTTTAGTATTATTATAGACTCATAGATTCTTTTTCGTTTAATTGTGGAAGAGCCAATACCGAACCAAGCAGTCCAACTCTGAAGTTTGTCCTCTTAAACTGTCTCATTAACTACCTCCCAAGAGTTCTGTGCTCCTTGCTTCTCCCTTGTCTTATTGTATTGGGGAAAATAGGGATGTGGGTTTGGGAAACCTTAAGAAAGCTTGGAAATGGCACCATTTTTCTCCCTCGTATTTTGTGCTGGCTTCTTGTATTATCTGAAGAATTAGATGTAACATTTAAAATCCAAATAATGGTGTGCTAATGTGCATGGAAGGAGCCTTTGTGTTCTAATTTCATGGCTAGTTGATTAAAAGAGACAGACTTTTATTTTTTCCTTCTTTCAAATTCACCATCTTCGGCTGCATGGAGATGAAATTCACAATAAATAATACTTTATATTTATGTGAAAGCCCTAAGAACTTGGTGACTCATTCATATACTTTCTTTTTCAATTTTTTAAAAGATTTCATTTATTTATTTTTAAAGAGAGGGGAAGGGACAGAGAAGGTGAGGGAGAGAAACACCAATGTGTGGTTGCCTCTCCCACAACCCCAACTGGAGACCTGGCCCCACAACCCAGGCAGGTGCCCTGACTGGGAATCGAGCTGGTGACCATTTGATTCACAGGCTGGCATTCAATCTACTGAGCCACACCAGCCAGGGCTCATTCATATATTTTCAAAGTGGTGTTTTCTTTTTTTCTACTATCCAGAGTCCCATGAGTATAAGATCAGGAGGAAAAAAATTAAGCACCAAGGTACCTAGACATTGAATAGTAGTCACTGGACCACCCAGTGATCAATGGTATAAGGGGGACTAGAATGTAACTATGTATTCTATGACTGCTGGACAACATCACTATTTATACTAATATATCTTATTGAACAAACTTTTAGAAGTAAAATGCCCATTCCCATCAAGGCCAAACAATGGATTTGTGAACTATCCTGCAAAAGAAGCACTTTATTACAAGGATAAAGCCACATATGGTTGCCATGAGAAATATGTCTTGGATGGCCCACAAGAAGTAGAATGTAGCAAATTTGGAAACTGGTCTGCACAGCCAAGTTGTAAAGGTATGAAACATGGGTGAGGTCTTAAAATGTCTCTGAACTTACCAGTGGGTCACCTTTACTTGCCTTTTTCTTGTTCCGGTCCTTTTTGACTTGTCGCTCGGAGTTGCTTCACAGCTATTGGCACGTGAAAGACATCACGCAGCTTCATGCTTAGGAAGCTTGTTTGACATTAAGATATGTGAAATAAACGGATCCTTTATAAGCACTGATAATATGGTGGAAGATTGTGTGGGCTTCCTATAACGCAGTTAAGTCTTTGCCTATGAGCATCCATTTCTGCTCAGTTTTGGTTAAGACTCTTCTCGTTGTTGCAAAAACCAAGGACATATTCAAGCTGTTTCAAGGAAATGAACAACAGGCAATCTGATGGGCACTGAAGAACCGGAAATGAAGCACAACCACTGCTCCTAAGAACTGGAGCTGAACGTCAGGAGCAGTTGTTACTTTTTTCATATCTCAATGGCTTCTTGGTCTCTCCTGCCTCCATGTTTCTCTGCTTACTCAGCCTGAACCTGGCTGGACTCTACCCCTGTACCTCTCAACTGAAGGATTCATCACTAATATATCTTTGTCCCAAGACACTTGCCTATTTCCAGTTAGGTGTCTATCCTTGATACAGTCAGTGTCGTGCTTGTGCAAAAACCCACAACCTAGCACTACATGTCTGCTCAGGTGGGCTGGACAGTGGAAACAGAAAAGGGAATTAGGAATAGCAGGCAAAATGATGTATGGCTAGTGCCTTAGGTGGGGGTCCCCTAGAAGCAGAGCTTGTGACAGGGATTCAAGTGCAGTTGATTTATTGGGTGTCGTAGGAGAGAAGGAGGCAGGTAGGATGGAATGGGAGACTGGTTCTCCCACTGTGCATCAGAGGCTGGTTCTTCGTTGTGCATCAGAATCCCACGGAATTTCTGATTCGGTAGATCTGGGCTAGGGCATGAGACTTTGCGTTTGTACCAAGTTCCCAAGTGGTGCTGATACTGCTGATCCAACTAAGTTTCGAGCAAGCATGTGGTCTCAACTAGAGTTTAGCCTCAGTTACATCCCCTTGGGGGCTCTGGATTATGAATTCTGCCCCAGAGTTGATCCCACCAAGAAGCAAGGGGACCTGCTTTTTGTATCTCCCAGTCATTGGCTAAGGCCTATTCCCTTCTCTGACCCTGGGGTTGAGGGCTGATTTGCATTACCTCCTGGGAGAGGGGCCTTCCTTATGACTGAAGACAATTTTTCAGAGAAAAGAGTGGTTGTGAGCTGTTATCAGCCAACCCTCACAGTGGCTGGTGGGGTGGGTGTGCTAGGTCAACAAATGGGTTCTGAGTGGGCCAGTGTAGGCTTACATGACAGTGTCTGGGCTTCTTCACTGAAGCCCAGAGACTGATGCTTCTGCTCATACTATGTGGCTACTGTAGGGGGAGAAAAGACCATCTTGGAATCCATGACTAATGGTTTTGTTGCTAAAGAACTGTTATTAGCAATGATACTGATGTTATTCCCTATGTACAGTCTTGGAATCTTCTTCTCTTGAGCAATTTCTTTCAGGGTACTCATCTACAGGCTCAAATGCTACATTCTCTTTAAGAAAGACTAAGAACTCCTAAGTCTTGACTACAGATATTGTCTCTTTCAGCATCTTGTACTATATCTGTTAAAAAAGCAACGGTGATATATGAAGGGGAGAGAGTAAAGATCCAAGAAAAATTTAAGAATGGAATGATGCATGGTCAAAAAGTTTCTTTCTTCTGCAAAAACAAGGAAAAGAAGTGCAGCTATACAGAGGATGCTGAGTGCATAGATGGCACCTTCGAAATCCCCAAGTGCTTCAAGGGTAAGTCTAGCACTGGAACTTCTAGCCAGGACTTCCATTTGCCCTTCATCGTAGTCACTACTCTATTACATAACGACCGTAAAGAGCCATGTCAATATGGGCATTGGACTTTTAAAAAGAGATGGGGACAGGAGCGACAGTGAGAGGAAACAGTGGGTGCCCCCAGTGTGCTTACTTGCGTAAACGTTTTTCTTCCCAACTCTGTTCCCTAATACTTGTGATTGTGATTTTATTTGATGAACATTGAGGTGAATTATCCTATCTTGTACAATTCCAAATTAAGCTTGAATAGTAATAGTAATGGTAAGAAGAAGAAGAAGAAGAAGAAGAAGAAGAAGAAGAAGAAGAAGAAGAAGAAGAAGAAGAAGATGAAGAAGAAGAAGAAATGAAATATTTGCCACTTGTGGGTCCCAAATTATAAAGAGCTCATCCCAAATTAGAAAGTAACTCATGGCAATGGTAATTGGTTTACAGACCTAGCATTTTTTTCCCTTCCTTCAGCATTTGCTAGAGTTTGAAAAGTACCCACTGAGAACATAGTGTTCATCAGAGCAAAATATTTTAAGGAAGATAATTATGTCTATGTGAGATTTTTAAAAAAGTTTATAATGGCCAGCGTTTAGAGCTGCCAACCGCTTAAGGTTTCGGGTTTTGGGTTTCAATGTCTTTGTTGTCTGAAGGAAGAACCGGCAGAGGCTGAAGCTGGTGTTGGGTCTAGGTTTAGAAATGGTCCAAGGATGTTGACAGCCCTGTGCCAGCTGGAAAGAAGAGAGTTGGGAGCAGAGGGAGAGGAGAGGAGAGGGGCCAGCTGGAGAGACAGAGGGAACGGTAACTAGTAGACAATACCCACCTCATAGGTTTGATTGTTAGAAATGTTATGCCAGCCATTGAGGCAGTGCTCAACCAATGACGGTTATTATCATTACAAAGGGTTAGAAATGCACTGAATAAACTGTTATTATTCAAAACAGAGCAGAGCCCTGGCGAGATGTTAAATAGCAAAATTAACAAAGCACCGTACAAGCTCAGTACAAATCAGTAAAAAAAAAAAAAAGTAGAAGAAGATAATTAAAAAAAAACGCACAAGCAAACAGACATATCTCTTCAAGCCAGTCCCCCTCCCAGTCTTCAGACAAGTGCCGTTGAGACAAGATAGGGCGTTGGAGTAGAAATAAAGGGCTGATAGAGTTCTGTTTCCTTAAATCTTGACTCTTGGAGTTATACAGAAGCTTTTATTTTCTCTCCTAGAAACGAGGCCTTATCATTTCCCTAATGCTTTGCCCTATCACATAAACCTCACACTACAGGATTTCGTTCATGTAATTCATTTTATTCTTCACGTTTGTACAATGTATGCGATTTGTCCTAGCCACTTAACAAGTTTGAGAAATGGTTGTTTCTCATCGAATGTTCACCTTTTTCTCCCCAAACAGAGCACAGTTCTCTGGCTTTCTGGAAGACTGACGCATCGGATGTGAAGCCATGCTGAACTGGTTGTCACATTCAAAACGAAACGTCGTATCTGTGTTTGTCCAAGAAACCTAATGGAAGGAGAAAAAAATAAATGACTGGATTGATGGCCTGAGCCATTGTATCATTGCTCCTCATGGGCTTAGTTCTAGTTATGTTTTCTGGTTAAGAACCCAAATATTTGGAACATCATCATTTCAGTACTGTGAAATGGAAAGTGTAAGCAGAGATCTGAGTGACCCCGTTCCCCTCTCCCTGCTCTACCCTCAAATACTTCCACCCGAAACAACTGCAATTCAGTATTTTTCACTGAATGGTCCACAGACACCCACCCTCCCCTACCACATTGGTATCACTTGGTACTTACTACAAAGGAAAAATGCTGTGTCCCAGAATTTGCGAGGATGGTCCGAGAATCTGCATCGACACCACGGTTCCTGGGTGATTCTTTGCATTCTTAAGTTTGAGTAGCACAGCCATGAAGGAGTGAGTGTGGATCTCTAGGTCAGGGGAAGTGGATTTGAACCTTCGGTGTATGATTTATAAAATGCCTTAAAAAAAAAAATCTCTCCTTAGCCAGTAAAATTCCGTGATCTGTCATTACATTTCTCCTTTGTTTATATTCAATTCTCTTGCCCCTTGCTCCTTCTGTAGTACATGGTGGCACAAGCTACCCCAGGCCCTAGCTGCCTTGCCTCTGCCTGTACCACCAGAGCAGCTGACTGTTGCTTGGAAACAAAAGAAAACCAATCATGCTAATAGACTCCCCTTTCAATTCAGCAACACAAACAGGCCCTAAGCTCTTGGCTCTGCCCAGAAATCCTACCATATTTCTTTAGGCTGTTCCTGCCCCTAACTCTGCAATATGGCTCTTTCTCTCCTCAACCCTCCTCAAACCACCTTCTCTCTCTTCAGTATCAACTGATGACCTTGTTCCTTATTTCACTGAGAAAATAGAAAAGACCAGTTTTTTTGTTTGTTTGTTTTATTTTGACACTACCAAATCCCTCCTTTTATCAGTATCTGTACCTGGTACTCTGCCCTCCATCTTGTTATGATGGATGAACCCTGAAGTCCCATTTCTCCCCCACCCCAACCTCCCTCTGTGGGATTGAGAGTTGGTTTTGAAGAAGGTGTGGGGCCTCCCCTTTCTAAACCTAAAAGCCCTATTTTGGGATTTTGCTGGACAAAAGAGCCATCCACCCTGGATTTCTTCCCTTAGCACAAAGTTTTCTTTAACGTGTCACGTGATAATTAAAGAACCACTATTTTCTTTAATTTGTCACATATTAATTTAAAAATGGACCCCCTCTCATCCCACCTAAAAATGCTGGGAATGCAAAGACAGCAGCAAAGATCTATAGTGCTTTCCTGGCCCCAGACATAATCGCTGGGTTTGCTCCAGGAAAGGAGAGAATGTGTTCTCCTATTGTCCTCTCTTTTGTTGCAAACCCTCTCATGATTCATTTTATGATATCAAAATTTATAAATATATAGACTTGTTAAGTTGCTCACTGTCTCTCAGCTCCCTGAGAGGGAACCAACAGGGCCAATTGCAGGTAGAGCAGTAAAGGGAAATTGAAGATTTCTGTCAGTTTCTGGGGTGTGGTTATGGGAGTTTACCGCATACACACCGGAGCTCCAGGCCTTCTGCTCAGACCCTAAGGGCTTCTCTATGAAAGTTCACACCTGCCTCCCCTTCTTTCACAATTACTATGACCTACGAGGATCAACGAAGCTATACTAATCCAGAATTTTTGAATCATCACACCTGATGAATGAATAGACTCAATAAGGGATTTTAAAATTTGCTTATTACCTATGACCTTTTTAAGGGGCATAACCAGTAGGGCATAGGATGAGTCAGAATGGATTGTGATTTAGGACTGGGAGGCTGGGGGTGGGGGAGGTCAGGGCTGGAGGCCCCCCACCACGCCGGTTCTTCCAGGCATTAACTTTTAGTCGTTAGACTGTGAGAAAGCAGCAGTGGGGTCTTATGGGAAGAGCTGGTAGCCTGACTGTTGTTGGCACTCCAAGCGCCTGGGCAACAGCCATCTACCAACTGGTGTAAAAGTATTTCAATATTTTAACTTGCCGAATGCCTTACCATGCCTGCTTTCAAGAAGGATTTGGGACAACATTGTTGAAAGAATATAAACAACATAAAAATAAACCACACACCAAAACCAAAACAAAACAAGCACACAGATTTTGCAATTTTATTGTTATACCATCTTTTTAAGACTTTATTTTTTTAAAGCGTTTTAGGTTTACAAATGGACAAAGGTGCAGAGATTTCACATATACCCCTACCCCAATGCATGCACAGCCTCCCCCATCATCAACATCACCTGTCAGAGTGATATACATACATATATATGTATTTTTTTTTTACCAAAGATGAGCCTTAATTAACACATCATAATCACCCAAAGTCCATAATGTACCTTAGGATTCTCTCTTGGTGTTGTACATTCTATGGATTTGGACAAATATATGATGACATATATCCATCACTGTGATATTATACAGAGTATTTGCACTGCCGTAAAAATCCTCCATGATCTGCCTAGTTATCCCTCCCCCCACACTTGAAACCACCAGTCTTTTTACTGCCTCCCCAGAATGTCCTATCATTGGAATCACGCAGCATGCAGCCTTTTCCAACTTAGTAGGATGCATTTAAGTTTCCCCCCTGTCTTTTCATGGCTCAAGATCTCATTTCTTAGTGTTGAATACTATTCCATTGTCTGGATGTACCATTTTATTTATTATCCATTCACTTACTGAAGGACATCTTGATTTCTTTCAAGTTCTTGCAATTATGAGTAAAGCTGCTATGCATATCCATGTGCAGGTTTTTGTGGATCACATGATAAAAGTAGGCTTGTTTGTTTGTTTGTTGTTTGTTGTGATATAATGGACACACAGCATCATGTAGGTTTCAGGTGTACCACACAGGGATTTGAGATATGCATATATTGTGAAATGACCACCACAGTGTCCAGTTAACACCTATTACCTCATCCAGTTGCACATTTCTTCACGTGATGAGAACTTTTAAGATCTACTCTCTCGTCAACATTCGAATGTACAACATGGTATTGACTAGTCACCATGCTGCCCTTTACAGCCCCAGGGTTTATTTATTTTATAACGGTAAGTTTCTGCCTTTTGACCACTTTCACCCAACCATCCAGAGTATGTTGAGTTTTGTAAGAAATAGCCAAGTTGTCTTCCAGATCGGCTGTACTGTTTTGCATTCCCACCACATCCTTATCAGCATTTGGTGTTGTTTGAGTTCTGGATTTTGGCCATTCTGATGAGTGTATCATGGTGCCTTGTTTTAATCTGCATTTCCCTGATGACGTACGACATGCAGCATCTTTTCATTGCTTATTGGCCACCTGTACATCTTTTTTGGTGAGGTGTCTGTTAAGATCTTTGGCCCATTTTAAAAATCAGACTGCTGATTGTTGTTCAGTTTTAGGAGTTCCTCGTGTATTTTGGATAGCGATTATTTATTAGGTGTTGTCGTTTGCAAATATTTTCTCCCAGTCTGTGGCTTGGCTTCTCATTCTCTTGACATTGTCTTTTGCAGAGCAGAAGTTTTAAAGTTGGGTGAATTACAGCTTATCAGTAATTTCTTTCATGGATCTTGTCTTTAGCATTGCATCTAGAAAGTCGCGGAGAACATCATGCTAAGTGAAATAAGCCAGTCAGAAAGACAAACACCATATGATTTCACTCCTATGTGGAATCTAATGAACAAAGTAAACAAATAGAACAGAAACAGACTCATAGATGAGAGCAGGCTGACAGCGCTGGGCAGGGCAGTTAAGAGGTGGAGGGACTGAGCAAAAAGCATGAGGGACTCACGGACATGGACAACAGTGTGGTGATGGCGGTGAGGAGGGGGTGAGTGCAGGTGGAAGAGGGTCTAAGGGGGATAAATGGTAATGGAAAAAAATACAGTAAAAATAAATTTTTAAAACGTCATCACCACACCCCAAATCATCTAAGTTCTCTCCTATGTTATCTTCTAGGAATACAGTTCTGTGTTTTACATTTTGGTTGATGGTCCATTTTAAGTTAATTTTTGTGGAGGAGGATAGGTCTATGTCTAGATTTATTTATTCTTTTTGGACGTGACTGTCCAGTGGTTCCAACATCATTTATTGAAAAGACTATCTCTGTTCCATTTATTGAAAAGACTATGCCTTTACTCTTTTATCAAAGATTGGTTGACTGTATTTTGGGAATCTATTTCTGGTTTTTCTACTTTGTTCCATTTATCTGTCTGTTCTTTTGCCAATACCATACCATCTTGATTAGCATTATGTCTATTGTTTGGAAATATCTGGTGTTCAGAATGCTAAAAACTCCCAAGCCCAGCACTCCTATTTTAAACCTATGGTACCTCTCCACCCCCGCTTCCCCCAGCCTATTCCACAAAGAAACTCCTGGAATATGGCGAGTCTGCTGCAGATGGCTTTTTGTACCATTTTGTTCATTGGAAGGCATTTCAGGCTGCTGGGTAGGATTGGATCCCCGAAAAAATAATCAGACTAGACTCTAGAGCTTAGGCCATAGTACCGATTCCTCTAATTTAATGATTTTTTTCACAGAAAGAAAAATCTGCTATTTTTGCAAACTGACAAGGCAGTTTGGATTAGAGGAGCCAGCCCATCAGTAGAAGCTACCCATTTGCAGCCCCTCTGTTTAGTAATTAAGTGGTCCATTTAGTCCCATCAGTGGCCTCTCTTTTCCAATTTTTTTTTCTTAAATGCTTAGATCACCAGATTGCCTGTTATCAAAATTCAGCTATACCCTCCCCAGCCACAGCCTGCAGTGATCTCCCCTGTTGGCCGATAATCCAGGAAGTGCTATTCCTCCCAGTCCTCAACACAGTCCACTGAAGGAAGAGTGAAACTATAACCATCAGCGGCTGGTTACCACCCTATGCTTTAGTGTGGCTGAATTTTGTCTTTCCCGTCTATGTAATGTGACTTAACTAGCAACTGCAGACTCGGTGAACCCCATAAGCTGTATATGGCCAACGAGGCCTTCTTGTAAGACAAGTGGGTTCCTGGTTGTGCCCCTAATGATCAGCTTTCTTCTCTTGGCTCATGGTAGGATGGGCTTCTCAATGCAAAGGTGTCCCATGTTTTAACTTCTCTGTCATGCGGGAACATATTTCTGCAAGAAGTTGAGAGTACAGAAAATGAGTTCTCTCATTTGTAAGACATTGCCCGATCTTGCAGTATATGGTGTCTCATTTCTGAGCCCCCCAATGCACCAATATGTATTTTTCAGTGAAATTTCCCACCACCTAGCCTGGAGATTATTTCCATTGTAATCCCTAAATAAAAGATTAAAAGATAAAAAGAAAGAAAGGAAACACCTTGGGATGTGTGCATGTGTGTGTGAGTATGTTTCTGAGGGTGTAAGAGTATGTGTGTGTGGTGTGTATGTTGTGTGAGTGTGTGTGCTATTTGTACATGTGAGAGTATGTGCAAATACATCTGTATGTGAGTGTGTGTGTGTGTGGGGGGGGCATAACTAGTTCTTTGCGTGCTAATGCTGCCTCCTAGTGGCCTCTGTTACTTTTGAAAGTGCTCACAAAACAGTTGGGAATGAATTGATTGATATTGAAGTTTCCTTGGGTCAAGCATTGGGTAAAATTTTCCATATATCTCACTATTGTATCTTTCCAGTCATGCCATCAGGAAGGTAAAGTAAGCAAAGCTCAGGGAAATTAAGCAACTCGATTTACCTGGTCGCAAAGCTAATCAGTGACAGAACCAGATGTCCAACCTTCAGAATCGTCTTTTCTACCTTTCCCAGCTACCACTCATAGCTAATTAGGCTGCGAATTTTCCCAGTGGCTTCCTGGAGATAACTGGACTCTTAAAGTTGGAATTTTGCAGCCTAGGAGCAGCGCTGAGACAGGTTGGTAGAGAGATTTTTGTGTAGGTGAGGCTAGGAAGTTCTCCAGTAGCTGTTTGCCGGTTTGTATGGACATTGGCTGGGGCGATACACATGTTATTGAAGGGGAGGGAGGAAGGATAGCCAGTCTATCTCTGTTACTAGCCTTGTGCATGGATTGCCCAGGAAGGCAGGTTAGAGTAAGCCACGGAGGTAAAGATGGAATGGTGAAAGTGACCTTGTTCTGGCATAGGGAAGGAGTCGGAACCATGGCACTAAAGGCAGTGATTCTTTTTTTTTTTTTTAATAGTGAAGAAAAGAATATGTGCCTCATAATTCAGTTTCTACTTTCTTTATACTACACCTAGTTGTGCTATAGGCCATACTTTCGTGACCTGTAAATAGAAAGTTCAGAGTCATTTTCAATCCAGTTTAAGGGATTTACTGGCTGCAGGACTATTCTGGTGTCTATCTCTAATGCGTTTACATAACAGTAATAATCACTTTTGTATCTATAAGTTGCTCTTCATTTAGATTGCTATGAGTCATTCATGCCTTTTATTCTAATGATGTAGAGTGTGCTAATAATGCAAAATGGCGAGTCACTGACTGAAGTTTGATTATTTAGAATATCAGCTTATGCATTAGTGCTGTGTACAGAGCCATTGCTGGTTTTGAAACGACAAAGAAAAATATGGAAGGTCTAGGAGAAAAGGTACAGGAAATAAGAAGCATAAATGGTTGGAACAAAATAGGGAGAGGTTAAGAGTAGTATAGAAAATGGAGAAGGCAAAGAACTTATATGTACGACCCATGGACATGAACAAGGGCGGGGGGAGAATTTGGGTGGGAAGGGGGGTGCAGGGCAGAGGGGAATAAAGGGGGGAATGGGACAACTGTAATAGCATAATCCATAAAATATATTAAAAAAATAAAAATATGGAAGGTATGTACATCATGTCAAATTCCAGAAAAATGGACAAAGGGCTGAAGAGAAACTTTGCAGAGGAATAAAAGGAAAGGACTAATAGAGATATTAAATACTTCAACTTTTCTAAATAGTGGGAAATGAACATTAAAGAGATACTTTGTATATACACACAATTAGCACAGATTAGAAAAGTCATTCATGTGAGACAGCCACCCTCGGGGACTGTTGAGTGAAACTGCAAATTTACAAAACACTTTGGGAAAGCAGTTTGTCAGAACTGATGACAAGCCTTAGGTCCCCCCCCACCACAGGAATAGCTTATATGGAGGTAGCTGAAACTTCAACCAAGATGTGTATTAAAAGATATTTATTCTAATATTATATGTCAGAGCCAAAGGTTGCTAATATCCCATCACAGGAGAATAATTATGCAAATGATGCTGTATTCTAATGATGGGATAATCAGTAGACATTAAAATGATTTATATATTATTTTCATTATTTTATATATTATAATTTTATTATACACAAGTATCTATGGTTTGAGCAAATTATACAGTTATTAATAGTGGTTATTTTTTTAATGGTAGGGTTCCACATATTTTTATTTTCCTCTTTAAAACATTCAATGGCTTTCAATTTCTATATAATAGAGTTAAAACTTATAATCTGAAAGAACACAGTTCAAAAATCTCTGTCTAGGAAGAAACATGTCATACCCCTTTACCGTTCATTTGATTGTTTTTGCTGGCAAGTGGAAACAATTGCCTGATAACTCACCACAGTGACCCAGAGTCAGTGGTGTTCGTTCTTGTGTCTTGTCCTTGTGTTTTATGTGTTTACTGCTCACAGTCCTTCAAACTGCTGGATAAAGGCACGTCGAAGTCGCTGAAACCTTAACGTCCCAATGCTTTAGAGGAGAAACAGTCAATTTCATGATTGTGTGCCTCAGTCAGTGCTTTCCAAAATAATGCAGTTTTTGGAGAGATTTGAGGATGTTTAAGAAGCACAATTGGCAAGACTTACACCAGCTTTAATCCGGTCCCCAAGAGGACCACCGCCAATCTTTGATTCCTGTTCTTTCAAGTTGTTTTCTCCTCTGGCTGTGTGGCAAGTGTGCCAAATAATAGTTTGCAAATTGTTTTGTAACTCACTTTCTGTATTTATTAGTGTAGGCTGAGACTGTTGGTGTTGATCTTCAGGACAATGAAAATATCCAAAGAATGCCTTTAGGAAATATGTACATTTTAGATGCATGTAATTTAAAATTAAGAGAGGTAAGTTATTGTATCGGGCGTACATTTGACTCTATAAAACAGAAAACAGGAATATTAATGGTTTAAACAAAACGGAGGAGGTCTCTGCTGTGGTTACTATACTTTTATAGAACAGGAGTTAAAAAAATGGGCATCATCAGGTTTAATACTAAAAACAAAATA
>VMDR010011014.1:0-29440 GCA_007922815.1 Macrotus californicus
CACTGCTAAAGTCTTGTCCCCTCCCTTAAAAACAGCTGCTTTAAATACAAAGAGAAATCACTATTTAGCCAGCAGTGTTGATAAATGACTCCAGTTTTCCTCTATCTGCCTCACCATGGCGTTTTATGCACTAATTGGCTTCCTAAGTCTCTGGTCTCTAAGATTGTCAAGTAGCCACTTAATGTGATAGTAAATTTTAAATGCTATTCTCATATTCCCTCATTTGAAAGTAAATTTAACAGTTTTTATGTAAATGATTTTAATCTCACAAATCAGTTAGATCCCCTGAATAGTTGATACATGATTTTTGAAAGCTCTAACTTTTGTGTTTATTTTCTCCTGCAAGCTTAATATACTTACCAAAAATTTCCACATTACACATCATCAAAGCTTTCATCTTGTCTCAAAAGAAAAAAGGAAAAATTTCAAATGCCAATTAAAAGCCAAAATCAACTATTTTCAGCCTCGATTTTTAAATGTCAGTTTGTTTTCACCTAATTCTAGAACATTTTTGTAGTGTAATTCTAAACTTTGCTATTTGATATTTCCCTGCTGACAAAAAGCAGTAGAAACTTTTCACCATCTGTGCTGCTTTTGGAAACCAGCCCCTCCCGTCTGTGTTCTGAGCCATGCACCCTTGAAGTGGGGGGTGGGGGGGTGCAGGGCGGGCAGCCTTCACAACTGCACTCTGAACACTAAATCCAGGAGTTGCCAGTCGTGACTCTGCAGTTGAATGTTCTGGAGAATGACCCTTTATTAACAAGGTACCAACAAAAGAAATAAATGACTTTCTCTTTTAAAAAAATGTTTTATTAAATTTATTGGGGTGACATTGGTAAGGTGACTTTCTACATTCAATAAACCATAAAGAGAAATACTGATTAGGAGGAAAGAGGAAATGAATCAATAGACAAAGTAAAGATCTAGTCTTTACATTTTTTAATAGACCACTTTCTGCTGAACTAGCTAGTATTTCTGAAGTCTTGGAATTTCAAATTCCTATGAAGTTCAGTTTTTCCAAAACGAAAGTGGGAAGAAAGGGTTTTTCAGTATAAAAAGGTTCTAACTAGGCTTCAGTTTTAAAGAGAGAGAGAGAAACGGTTGGGGTATAACTATAGGCTGGTGGGTATGCCTAGAATTCTTGGAGAAAATACAGAACTTGCAAAAAAAAAAAAAAACCCACGTGGCGGGTGGGGGGGTCTGCCAGTCTGTTTAGAACGTGATGCATAATGAGATTGCTAAACTAGAGAAAACAGAGGGGGAAGACATACATTCCATTACCCCAAACAATACACACATGTACCAGTTATGTTTATTTCGTGAGTAGAGTTGATTTTAAACAAACCACCAACTATCACCACCACCACCTCCCGAAAAGTGAACTGGCCTCAAATGTACATTTAATTCTTCTTCTGTTCCCACACGCTCAGCAATTTTGGTTCTCAGGCCCTAACCATTCCTACTGTGAAAGCTGACAAATAGCAAAAATCTTGACAGAACGAAAGAGGAGAGGGAGGGGGAGGAGAGGGGAGGGGAAAGGGAGAGGGAGACAGGGAATGCTCTTAGCCACCCTCCTGGCTAACTGAAATGCTTGTTCCCGAGATTACAGTAATTATAGCCCCAGCATGAATTCCATACAAGCGCTAAACGAAACAGCACATCAATTTAAAAAAATAAACACTCCATTCTAGGAGAAAGACAACCCCCTGGGATGTCCTAACAAGCGTAAATGAACCTGCCACGCCGCCAACCCCTCATCCTCCCCCTCCCCCCAAATTAAGGTGGTCGCTGAGCTGGCGCAGGCAGAGCTGGTAGGCGTCCCAAGAAGCTGCTACAAGAAGCCGGGGTCCCGCTCCGTTCGTTGCAGATCACCGACACATGTCCGCACGTCAGCGCTGGGGCGCAGCACCGCATCTCAGGGAAGATGTGACTCTTGCCAAAACACGTGAACTTTGGATACATGTACATGTGTTTCAAAAGTATGAGGTGGAGAGTGAATCCAGCCGCAGTTTCTAGTGTATCCTATTTATAAGTTTTTCTTTCTTTCTCTCTTTCTTTCTTTAAAGGAGAAGGGGAATTATTTTTTTCTTAAGGAAGCACTGGTTCCTGGATGCCTTATATATTTCATCTCACCTCGTTATCAGAACCCCCTTTGAGATGTCCTGCTCTCCTGGTCAGGACACGGGGGCTCTTCCAGGTCACTCGATGGAGGCGGGAGAACCCCGGGACGGCCTTGGTGCACCGCGCATCTTGCGTGCCCGCCTCTGGGCGTGCCCGCGTCTGGGCGCTGGGACACCTCCACCTGGGCTGTCCCCCGTCCTGCCCCACCGTCCAAAATAAACTGCGGTCGTTCCCGTTCCTCCCACATTTCCACGGCTCAAAGACCACTATTCTGAGATCTCAAGTAGGGCACATTTTCCTGGGTCTCCCGCAGTGCATGGTAGAGGTACGGGCCTCCATCGCCGGGAGGCCGCCCACATTTGGGGAAAAGTCATAAACGAGGACTTAATTTGTTTTAAACGGGCCTAGGAGAGTGCGTGCTTCACTAAAACCTCGTCCCCAGTCCCCAAGAGAAAACTTGTAAACTGAGTCCTCAGAGTCACTAAGAGCCGAGAAGCGGGTGGGGCGGGGAGGTGAGGGAGAGGACTGTTGTGGCAAAACCTCAGTCTCTGAGGTCCGTACCAAGGTTACCGAAACTCCAGCCGCAGACAGCTAGCCAGGCGGTGCGGACTCTCAGACCGCCTTAAGGAAGGCTGGGCCTTGGGATAGCGGAGACTCCGCCCCATCCCCTGTGATTGGCGTGAGAGGCCGTGGGCGGAGATTGAGTCCGCGCGGTATAAATATTCATGAGCCGGCCAGGAGGCAAGTGGGGTCGCCGCTGGGAAGTTGGGTGAAGGGCGCAGCTCTGGTGGAGGAGGAGATGGCGGTGGGCGCGGGCCGGGCCACTCAGGTATCTGCTCCGCCTTCCGGTCTGGATTTGGTTCTGCGTGTCTAGCGAGGAAGGGACAGCCTGCACGTCGCCGATTGCTGACCGGAGCGCGGAGGGGACTTTTACCAGGCCGACGCCGGCAAGAGAGGGCGGCAGCCCCAGCGGAGGCGGGTCCCCAGCTCTGGAGGCAGCAGCGCGGCTTTGGAAATGAGCATGAACCCCCGGGAGCCGAAAGGAGGCCGTAGAGGCTGACCCCGCGCTGGAGAGGCCTGGCCCAGCCATCTTGACTGCGCGCCGCGGCCCAAAAGGAAACTTGCTGCGCCGCCGCCCTCTGCTCCCAGCCAAGTCGCGGGCGCCGGCGCCGGCGCGGCGCGGAGAAGTGGCCCAGCGCGCGCGAGAGAACGCGAACGAGGGAGGGATGATGAGGTGGGGGTCAGCCACTCTGTTCCAAAAGGGCTGAGCTCGATCAGGGCAGGCCCTTCGGATTGTACCTCACTCTTGCAGCCACCCTCATTTCCCCGGAGCGGCGGACCGCGCCCAGTGGACATGTCCTGAGAAGGGACTAGGACTAGGTTATAGGCAGATCCCCTCCCGAGGAAAGCAGAAGAAAGACCAGCAGGGCATCCGCTCTCCCCTTCTCCGGCTCTCTCACTGGATCCTCCGGAGCCCCTGTGTGCGCTGCCTGGAACGCGAGGGCACGCAGCATGGAGTGGGGTTACCTGTTGGAAGTGACCTCCCTGCTGGCCGCCTTGGCGCTGCTGCAGCGTTCCAGCGGAGCTGCGGCCGCCTCAGCCAAGGAGCTGGCGTGTCAAGAGATCACAGTGCCGCTCTGCAAAGGCATCGGCTACAACTACACTTACATGCCTAACCAGTTCAACCACGACACGCAGGACGAGGCGGGCCTGGAGGTGCACCAGTTTTGGCCGCTGGTGGAGATCCAGTGTTCTCCCGACCTCAAGTTCTTCTTGTGCAGCATGTACACGCCCATCTGCCTAGAAGACTACAAGAAGCCCCTGCCTCCCTGCCGCTCGGTGTGCGAGCGAGCCAAGGCCGGATGTGCACCCCTCATGCGCCAGTACGGCTTCGCTTGGCCGGACCGAATGCGATGCGACCGGCTGCCAGAACAGGGCAACCCCGACACGCTCTGCATGGACTACAACCGTACTGACCTCACCACGGCTGCGCCCAGCCCGCCGCGCCGCTTGCTGCCGCCGCCTCCTGGCCAACAGCCGCCCACAGGCAGTGGCCACGGCCGCCCGCCAGGGGCCAGGCCCCCATCCAGAGCCAGGGGCGGAGGCGGCGGGGACGCGGCGTCGCCCCCCACCCGCAGCGGACACGGCGGCGGGAAGGCGCGGCTCCCTGGCGGCGGCGCGGCGCCCTGTGAGCCCGGCTGCCAGTGCCGCGCACCAATGGTGAGCGTGGCCAGCGAGCGGCATCCTTTGTACAACCGCGTCAAGACCGGCCAGATCGCCAACTGCGCGTTGCCCTGCCACAACCCCTTCTTCAGCCCGGACGAGCGAGCCTTCACCGTCTTCTGGATCGGTCTGTGGTCCGTGCTGTGCTTTGTGTCCACCTTCGCTACCGTGTCCACCTTCCTCATCGACATGGAGCGCTTCAAGTACCCTGAGCGGCCCATCATTTTTCTCTCGGCCTGCTACCTCTTCGTGTCGGTTGGCTACCTGGTACGCCTGGTGGCAGGGCATGAGAAGGTGGCGTGCAGCGGCGGCGCGCCGGGTGCGGGCGGCGGGAGCGGCGCGGGCAGCGCAGCTGGGGCGGCGGCGGGCGCGGGCGCTGCGGCGGCGGGCGCCGGCGGCCCGGGCGGGCGCAGCGAGTACGAGGAGCTGGGCGCCGTTGAGCAGCATGTGCGCTACGAGACCACTGGCCCGGCCCTGTGCACGGTGGTGTTTCTGCTCGTATATTTCTTCGGCATGGCCAGCTCTATCTGGTGGGTGATCCTGTCGCTCACGTGGTTCCTGGCAGCGGGCATGAAATGGGGCAACGAGGCCATCGCTGGCTACTCGCAGTACTTCCACCTGGCCGCATGGCTCGTGCCCAGCGTCAAGTCCATCGCTGTGCTGGCGCTCAGCTCCGTGGACGGCGATCCGGTAGCAGGCATCTGCTACGTGGGCAACCAGAGCCTCGACAACCTGCGTGGTTTCGTGCTGGCGCCGCTCGTCATCTACCTTTTCATAGGAACGATGTTCCTGCTGGCCGGCTTCGTGTCGCTCTTCCGCATCCGTTCGGTCATAAAACAGCAGGGCGGCCCCACCAAGACGCACAAGCTGGAAAAGCTTATGATTCGCCTGGGCCTCTTCACCGTGCTTTACACAGTGCCCGCCGCCGTCGTGGTCGCCTGCCTCTTCTACGAGCAGCACAACCGCCCGCGCTGGGAGGCCACGCACAACTGCCCGTGCCTGCGGGACCTGCAGCCTGACCAGGCGCGCCGGCCCGACTACGCCGTCTTCATGCTCAAGTACTTCATGTGCCTGGTGGTAGGCATCACTTCTGGCGTGTGGATCTGGTCAGGCAAGACGCTCGAATCGTGGCGGGCCCTGTGCACCCGCTGCTGCTGGGCCAGCAAGGGCGCCGCCGTGGACGGTGTTGCTGGCATGAGAGACGCGGGCGGGCCCGGCGGGGGGGCCGGAGGAGGGCCGGGCGGTGGAGCGGGCTCCCTCTACAGTGACGTCAGCACAGGCTTGACGTGGCGATCTGGCACGGCCAGCTCCGTGTCTTACCCAAAGCAGATGCCATTGTCCCAGGTCTGAGCGCAGGGGGTGGGGCTTTCCCTACTCCCCCCAAGGAAGCAGGAGCGTGGAGGCCAAGCGCTGTGAGGGGACACTCCACAGGCTGGAGCTGAGGTTTCCAGCCCTTCACCGTGTTGACTGCTATTAGCATGATAATGAACTCTTAATGGTATCCATTAGCTGGAACTTCAATGTCTTGCTTAGAAGAAAGTTCCTGGCCTAGACCTCCCAGCCCCAGCCCCCTTTCCTCCATTGGTAAGTGAGGAGCTCCTCCCTGGAAGCGTTAATTTTGGCAGAGGAGGGTGGACTCTCCAGCTTCCCGAGAACCCAAGGCTTGGAGCCCTCATTGGTTGCCGTTTGTTGAGCTTGAAGCCAGATCTACAGGTTTCACCTGAGAGACCTATTTTTCTCCCACGTTAACTCTTACTCCTTGTGCATCCCAGAGGAGGGATGGTTGCGACCTAATGGAATTGCATGGTTTGGATATTCTTCATGACCAGGCAAATGCCTTAAGTAAATAACAAAGAAATGTCTTAATTATACACCCCAAGTAAATACGGGTTTCGTACATTAAAGGATGTATTTATATAATTATTTGTTGAATTGTAAAAGTTGTAAAATATGTATATATCCAGAGATATATAGTCTGTACATTTTTTGTAAAAAGTATAGAGGCCAGTCCTGTACGAACAAATATAAGTTTTCTATTTTGTCAATAAAATGACTTTTGATAAATGATTGAAACATTGCCCTTTCCCCTACCTCTTCTAAGCTGTTACCTGTAAAGTGCTTGCTAAGGGCCTGTTGGAAGAGTGGACATTTTCCAGTTTCTCTGTACGCTAACCTTAGGCATGGAGAAAATGACCTGTTAAACTCTAGTTCTTAAGTTGTTAGCGAAGTAAATACCACTGTTGAGCTGAAGTCAAAAGTGAGTTTTTGCACCTTCCAAAAAGATGTTTTTAATGATAGCTCTTTTTTTGATCCATGGGTAACAACGCTCACCTTAGCGTGTGTAAGTGGACTATTATTGCAAGGGAGTAATTCCTCTCAGGCCTTGCTGTTTATCTTCAATAGTATCACTAAAGGCTTCAAAATCTCACATTTATTTCTTTCTCATGTCCGTGATTTTGAAAGCACCTGGACTGAACACGCTGCTGAAGTGTAGAGGTGAGTGTTTTAAACTGTGAAACACGTTATACAGTATAAGTCACTTGATACTCTGGTGGTGAAGCAGACATCCTTAATAGATTAAACTAACGGGTTAACATCTTAATAGCAAACGTGCTGCTTTCCCTAGAGAAAAAGCTATTGTTCCTCTGTCAAGACTAAGCTAATTTATTTGAGCAGAAGGCTGTTGAATTAGAAGAAGAATGCTTTGGCAATTGAACTTTTTACCTGTCTGCCCAGTGGCCCAGCACATCATTCCTTTAAGAGGAGCTAAATGAATAGGGTTAATCTGTAGGGAACTTGGTCTTTTGAGTTTGAAAAACTTTGATCTTTTCTCCTCTCCAAATGTGCTGTATAGTCTGAAGTTTCTTTCGCTGCTGCCTGGCTCCTCTTGGTGCAGACCAATTGGCCACCGTGGAGCCTTAAAGTTCTTCCATTAAAGGGATGTGGGACTTTTACTTTAAAAAGGAGAGAGAGCGAGGGAGAGGAAGACTTGTAACAGTTAGTGAAGACCTGAGGCACAAGTGTGCTCAGCCTTTTAAACAGCTTTTCCAAGCATTGTTAGCCAGCCTGCAGGCAGCGAGGCACGGATTCAGGCCTCATAGAAAAGGGCTCTGAATGCCCTACAGGTGGTCTGTGCACATAATCCCCCAATTTAAAGCGTTTTCCTTTGCTTGACAATTGTATTACACAACTCCCTTCTTTTTTGCTCCTAATTGAACCAATGTTAAAAAAAAAAAAAAAAAAACCTCAGCACCTAAATTCTATTCACTAAATTCTGACAAGTTCTCTGAACTGAACCTTTAAAAAGCACCGGAAGTAAGAGCTTCTTCAGCAAGGCTTTTCATATATTTTTATTTCTCATGCTTGTTATTTTCTGGCAGATTAGCAATAATTTAAAAGTAATTGGAAAGGTTGTGTGTTCATCCTGAAAAGATAGCCCCAGGCCCCTTATTAAACTGTCAATCAGGATGAGAAATGGGCAGCCACCCTGCTAATGATGGAGACATCACACTGTGGGGTGGGGACTTGCTCTCTGTGGCTGCTAAGATGTTTGTTCTCTCTACTTTTCCTAACAGGAATATTCAGTGGTTAAAAAATATGTTTTAATTAATAGGACGGAAACTACTTCCTTGGCTTATCTTCTGTTAGAGGCTTTTAAGAAGAATTTCTTAGTAGAAACATTTTGCAAATCCTTTCCAGAGTCATTCTTGGAGTTAATTGGATTGTTGAAATTAGAAACGCTATAAGAACACCCACTTTAGCTGCGATGCCAGTTTTATTTTTTAAAGTCAGAGGCATTCTAAAATCCACCTCTCAACAGTTTTATTCATTAAAGAATTGTGATTTTGTAATATAGGTTCCAATAAGTGGCCTGCATCTAACCCATGTAGTAATCAGTACTGTACTGTACATAAAAGAGCCATAAACTGCATTTTCAATTATAAAGTAGCACTTGAGGGCACTCCCATAGACTACCACACGTATGGGATGGAGAGAGATGATAACGTGTTGGTTTTCTGAGGTAGCAGTATTTTCATTAGACACATTTTCAGCTACGTTACATAGTGGACAATGTTCAACTTTGAAGCTCTTTTTCTTTATTAATTTCTTCAGTATATCCTTGTAAAATGTCATATTTTATAATTCACACAAAATAGGTGTAAGTGTGCTTAAAATAAGCACGTTAATCAACAAGCAAAATCCTGATTGACATTTTGGGGACAGCTCTCAGTGAAAAGACCCGTACTTGCAACCACTAGAGATGTAATAAAACACAAGAGCAGGCTCTTTGCCTTTAAAGCTAAACTCGGGGTGCAAAATCACCAATACTCAAATAGTGTCTATTAATGCAATTTAAAAAAAAAACAACTTGATTTGGGGTTGGGAAAAGGAAGAGTATTTGGCTATTACACACATGAATGGGTTCCTGTCCAGAACACCCTCTCTGTGCTATACAGGTGTGTTCTTACTGTACGTATGGGACAAGTGTTAGTTTTTGAAAATTTTGTCACATATGGGGATAGGGAGGGGATGTGGTTACTTTGTGGCTAGATCAATGTTAATAAAGTCTCACATGGTTAAAACCATTAGAGCCAAAGCTCTTTAAAACTACTTATGGGAGAAGTTATGTGAAACACTTTTTCTTTTTGCTTTATAAAAAATGCAATTTAAAGTACTATAAAACAAAAGGGGGTGAGGGGGAGTGTAGAAGTTTAAGGAACAAATTGTCACCCTTACAGTTTTTTAACCTGTGTTGATGGTGTCACAGGTTCCTATAAATCCTTGAGTTTGAAGGCAGGAAAACAGATGGTCTGGTCTAAAGAAAAAAATTCACACAAAGAGACAAAAGTAGTTGCAGAGCACAAGATGTTATTTTAAGTACAGGAGCAAACATTCTGTTGAGAGCCTCCAAACAAATCACAAGTGCATTGTATGCTTCCCACATTTGATACTATACTGCCACCTTATGGAACCACAAAGTTCCACCAGAACCAGGGATGGACAGGTTCTTTCAGAAATACGGAGCCCCGCAGTACAGGCCTTTTCACTTACAGACTCCGCCCAGAAGGCCCACAAGCATTTTGTATTCATAATTTTGAATTCTTTCTGTCAAGAAAAGAAACTCCAAACTTCATCAATTTACAGACCCTCAAGACTTCAATTGAAGTAAATCCTCAATATTAATGGTTATGCTAAAAGTATAATTAAAATGTGTTGAAAGCCAACGGATTATCTTTTTTTAAATCATCTTCTGAGTTACTTTTATTTAAAGAATGGGTGGCTACCCAAAGATCCATTATACCTTTTAATGGGAGAAGGAATGAGTCTGAGTCATGAAGAATAATCTGAGGTGGCTTGTAGTTGACTTGCCTGTTTAACTGGAGGGTTTTGTTTTGTTTTGTTTTACTATTTCCTGCACAGAAGTCAATCTGCTGGGCCCAGTGAACATGCTTCAGCGTTGCACATGAATGCTGTTGGGATGGGTAGGATGCAGGCTATCCCCAATATCTAGCCAGGTGTTTGTGGAAACACATCAAGAAGTAGAAACTGTGCTACAGAACAAGGTCAGCCAAAAGGAAGCTAGGGGGCCTGGGCTGTGGAATGCTTGAGCTCTGCGGGAGGAAGGTCTGCACAGCATGGCCCCATGGGAAGGCCAGGCCTTTAACAGGTGTGTGTGTGTTGTGTGTGTGCACACGTGTGTATGTGTGGAGAAGAGGCAGTCTCACAGCCCAGAGGGAAGAGGTTAAGGCTAAAGACTTCCTCTTCCTGAGGGTCGGTGGCTGGTGGAGACCAGGGAGAAGGAGAAAGCACTGGTGGAGAGGATGCAAACTAAAGGTTCCCCAGGTCTCCTATCATGATCACGGAATTTTAAAGACAGGGATCTCCCGGGCCATTGAGAAGCTCGCTACTCTATCATAAACAAGTAGGGGAGGCAAGACCTAGCAGCATAATGGAAATGTCAACTCTAAGATCTTGTTCACTGAATCAGAAGCCATATTTAACAAGATCCCCAAATTCTTAGCATGTGCAGGTTAGCTCTACTCTGAAGCCCAAAGAGGAATGAACCTGCCAAATATAAGGAGCAGGGCAGGGCATAGAAGACAGGGATTCTACTTGTCACTCCTCTTTCTGCCTTTCCTGGGTGCTCTACTGTCTGTGTAAATCCTTCCAGCCCCAATTTGTGCATTTGTCCCTGAACATCCACTAACCAGTTCTGTGTCTTCCTCCCAGAATCACACCACAGTACCACTTTCCCCATGGTTGGGGCCGACCTACACAGGAACATCCAGCATATGGCCTCAGAAACTGCCAGCAAAGCTCTGCCTCTCAGGCCCCTGGCTGACTTGGACCAGCTCACCAGCGCTCTACTGCCTACATTCACAGTAATACAATCATTGGCAGAATGAACATTTTTCTAGTAGTCACAAAATGCCAAAGCACAGAGTCTGTCTTCAAGCTTAGTGAGGGGCTGCAGTGCCTGGAATAATGAGAGGACTCTGTTGATAATAGCCAGAGTTCATGCTGGGGGCCCTGCAGGGGAATCCTGGCATGGCCAGGGCCAGGGAAGAAGGCAGGAGGCCGTAGCAGTCAGCGCAGCCAGGTTGGGGCAGGGAACAGGTAATAGCAGATGGGAACTACAGAATCCAAGGGAGCTTCACAGAAATCTCCAAAATGAGAGAACAGACCCTAGGAGATAACCTAAGGGAATGGGTAGTACCTGGAAAGGGGAAATGGCCAGAGAAGGATGGACATAAAGGAGAACTGGCCAGAACAAAAGCAAAATTAAGATTAATTTTAACTCAACACCAAGTTTTAATGACTTTACAAGCCTTGGGGAGAACCATTATTGATGGAGGACAAAGGTATCTATATCACCTTAAACACTCAGGTGAACCATACACTAATTTAAATTAGAAAGATAATTTCTAGTGTTTATTCCCTAACAAATTCATTTCTAATTAACTAAAACCCCGGCAGCAATTCTCACCCCTGTCTATGCATAACCTTCTGAAAAATATTGATGTCTAGTCGGCACTCAGACCAATTAAATCAGAATTCCTGGGGATGGAATCTTAGAATTCAACATTTTCTAGAACTAGCCCAGGTGAATTTCATGTGTAGCCAGAGTTGGAACCCAGTGCTTGTCATTGAAGGTAGAGATATGATCTAAAATTAAATAACCAAATATAAGTAGAAATTAATAAAGCAAACTGGCTTTTGTATCTAACTTGACTAATTTAAACGGAAGTGATTTTTTTCTTTTTGTCACCTTGAGTAAGTAAATATTTGGAAGAAGACAGGAGTGCCCTCACCTGGCCCAAACAGAGAAGTTCATGCTTTGTTGTCTTGAACAGAAGATCTCATCACATACACACAGCAATTTTTTATAACCCTGCTTTTTCTTTCACTTCTAAAAAACCAACAAAAACTGGGTACACTGGGTATGGTTCTATTAAACTAGAAAGTAAACCCAACCTGGGACCCTAGAAGAAACCAGTAATGTTGATGTATTAATTAGTAAAGATATTTAACATGTTATCTTTTTTGTTCAGTAAATGTTAATTTACTGTGCCAAGGTCCCCTTTTCTCCACAAGCTTGCCAGCACTTGTTGTTTGTGGATTTGTTTATGATGGCCATTCTGACCGGTGTCAGGTGGTATCTCATGGTGGTTTTAATTTGCATCTCTCTGATGGCTAGTGATGCTGAGTATCCTTTCATATGTCTCTGGGCCTCTGTATGTCCTCCTTGGAGAAGTGTCTGTTCGGGTCCTTTTCCCATTTTTTAATTGGGTTGTTTGTCTTCCTGGAGTGCAGTCGTATGAGTTATTTATATATTTTGGAGATCAAACCCTTGTCTGAGATATCATGGGCAAATATGTTTTTCCATATAGTTGGTTCTCTGTTCCTTTTAATGCTGTTTTCTTTAGCTGTACAGAAGCTTTTTAATTTGTTGTACTCCCATTTGTTTATTCCTCCCTTTATATCCTTTGCTCTAGGGAACATATCAGTAAAAATATTGCTCCATGGAATATCTGAGATTTTCCTGACTATGGTCTCCTCTACCACTTTTATGGTGACACAACTTATATTTAAGTCTTTTATTCCTCTTGAGTTTATTTTTGTGTGTGGTGTGAGTTGATGGTCAAGTTTCATTTTTTTGCATGTAGCTGTCCAGATCCCCAAACACCATTTGTTGAAGGGGCTATTTTTACTCCATTTTGTGCTTCTGCCTCCTTTGTTGAATATTAATTGACCAGAGAGACATGGGATTATTTCTGGGCTCTCTGTTCTGTTCCATTGATCTATGTGTCTGTTCTTTTTTTTATGCTTTTTCATTTTATTTTATTTTTTACTTTTAAGTATATTTTATTGATATACTATTACAGTTTTCCCAATTTTTACCCTTTTATCCCCCCTCCACCCCCCACCCCCAACCCTCCAGCATTCCCCCCTCCTTAGTTCATGTCCATATAAGTTCTTTGAATTCTCTGTTTCCTATACCATTCTTAACCTCTCCCCATCTATTTTACACCTACCAATTATGCTTCTTATTCCCTGTACCTTTACCCCCCATTCTTCCCCTCCCCTTCCCTACTAAAAACCTTCCGTATTATGTCCATTTCTCTGATTCTGTTCCTGTTCTAGTTGTTTGCTTAGTTTTTGTTTTCAGTGTTGTTTTTTTTTTTAGGTTCAGTTGTTGATAGTTGTGGGTTTGTTGTCATTTTACTGTTCATAGTTTTTTATCTTATTCAATTTCTCAGATAAATCCCTTTAACATTTCATATAATAATGGCATGGTTATGATGAACTCCTTTAGCTTGACCTTATCTGGGAAGCACTTTATCTGCCCTTCCATTCTAAATGATAGCTTTGCTAGATAGAGTAATTTTGGATGTAAGTCCTTGCCTTTCATGACTTGGAATACTTCTTTCCAGCCCCTTCTTGTCTGCAAGGTTTCTTTTGAGACATCAGCTGATAGCCTTATGAGCACTCCTTTGTAGGTAACTCTCTCCTTTCCTCTTGCTGCTTTTAAGATTCTCTCTTTGTCTTTAATCTTGGGTAACTTAATGATAATGTGCCTTGGTGTATTCCTCTTCGGGTCCAATTTTTTTTGGGACTCTCAGAGCTTCCTGGACTTCCTGGAAGTCTATTTCCTCTGCCAGATTGGGGAAGTTTTCCTTTGTTATTTGTTCAAATAAGTTTTCAACATCTTGCTCTAGTTCTTCTCCTTCTGGCACCCCTATGATTCAGTTATTGGAACGTTTAAAGCTGCCCTAGAGGTTCCTAAGCCTCTCTTCATTTTTTTGAATTCTTGTTTCTTCATTATGTTCCAGTTGGATGTTTATTTCTTCCTTTTGTTCCAAATCGTTGATTTGAGTCCCAGTTTCATTCCCATCACTGTTGGTTTCCTAAATATTTTGCTTTATTCACTTTGGGTAGCCTTCATTTGTCCCTTCATTTTGCACCCCAATGTTCTGTGAGCATCTTGATTACTAGTGTTTTGAACTCTGCATCAGATAAATTGGCTATCTCCTCGTCACTTAGCTCTTTTTCTGGAGTTTTTATCTGTTCTTTCATTTGGGCCATATTTCTTGTCTCAGCGCATCTGTTATGTTGTAAGGGGGTGGGGCGGTAGGTATTCTCCAGGGCAGGACAACCCTCTTCGCTGTGTTGTGGCACTGTCTTTGGGGAAGGGGTCAGAGAGGGAACAATGGGGCTGGCTTGCTTGGCTCTAGCCCCACTTTCCAACAAACTGTCGTGTGACATTGGGAGTTTCTCCCATCATGGCAAACCCTGCCATAGTTTACAGCTAGCTTTGAATCTTAGTTTCCCATTCAGCCAGCCCTGTGTCCTCCACCTTGCTGCAGGACCTCTCAGCCAGACCCACTTGCACAGTCTGCCTTCCTGCCATGGGTTTCCTCCACCTACCTGGCTGCCTGTCTTCTTCCTGTATGGTTGAATGGTTCTTTACTTCCTTCATTGTCAGAGTTCCATGAAGCTTGATTTTCTGGCCCTTCTGGTTGTTTATTGTTTTTAGATTGGCTGTGCAAGGAAATGAAGGGTTTCTACCTACGCCTCTACCTTGGCTGGAACTCTATGTGTCTGTTCTTATGTACACTGTTGGTGGGAATGAAGACTGGTCCAGCCACAGTATGGAATCTCCTCAGAAAACTAAAAATGGAAGTGTCTTTTGATCTGGCAATTCCACTGCTGGAATTGTACCCTAAAAATCGTGAAACACCAATTCAAAAGAACCTATGCACCCCAATGTTCATAGCAGCACTATTTACATTAGCCAAGTGCTGGAAGCAGCCTAAGTGCCCACCTGTAAATGAGTGGATCAAAAAATTGTGGTACATTTACACAATGGAATACTATGCAGCAGAAAGAAATAAGGAGCTCCTACCCTTCATGACAGCATGGATGGAACTGAAAAGCATTATGCTAAGTGAAATAAGCCAGGCGGTGAAAGGCAAATACCATATGATCTCATCTATAAGTGGAACCAAATCAATAGAACAAACAAGCAAGCAAAATGTAATGAGAGACTTTGAAATTAAGAACAAACTGACAGTGACCAGAGGGGAGGGGGGAAGGCAATAATGGGAGACAGAAGGGGAAGGATCAAGTCAAGGAACATGTATAAAGGACCCATGGACAAAGACAATGGGTGTGGAGGGGCAGGATTGAATGTGGGAGGTGAAGGGTGGGTAGGGCAGGGAAGAGTAATGGAGGGAAATGGGGACCACTGTAATTGAATAACAATAAAAAATAATAATAATTTACTGAAACCAAATCAGCTTGAAATGAAAGCTGTATTGACTTACTCTGAGGGTGGCTTTCCAAGACCATGTGGTCTGTTGTATTGTCCAGGAAGCAGATTGGCTGGGGTCCTGAATATATGTCAATGTGTGTACCTGACACTACCTTACATAATGGTAGAATTTTGCTCATGTTAGAATTTTAGGATAATATTTATACAGTAGAGAAATCTACCCTTTCTCTGGGTACCCTGAAAGAAGACCTTAATAGTGAGATGCACTTCACAAATTAAACTCTGAGGTTTTCCTTACCCAACATAACAAGTAGGATTTTATATCTTAAATACTACACCTTACCCTAATTCTGTAAGAAAAAATTTAAGCAGAGGGTTATAGGTCAAAACCATGAAAGGGATAAAATTTTGTGTATTACTTTCAAGAACTTCTCTTGGTTACACTTAATGGGAACCTAAAAGAAGCTAATAATTCAATTTAATCATTCTGGAAAATATCTTTTAATGAACATTATTTTTACCTGATTAACTTAGAAAACCTCCAGTAAGCTGCAGGAAGCCATGAAAGCAGAGAGGTGAAGATCACAGACTCTGGATCTATGATCTCGCTCTGCTCATGTCTGATCTTTAGCAAGTGACTAAGCCTCCGTCTGCCTCAGTTTCCTCCTCCATAAAATGAGAGTAAGAATACTGCCTAGTTTATACGGGTTGTTGCAAAAATCAAGTTCTAATACAGATAATAAGCATGAATGGCGCCTTTCCTGGAGCGGTAAAAAGCTTGTTTTATTATAGAGATGTTTTCCATGTGCATTTTTTGTTTTGTTTATATTTTTATTGTGATAAAAAATGTATAACATAGCAGTTGGAAGATGACGGCAAGGTAGATGGGAGCTTAACACACTTGCTTGTGCACCCAGCTGGGACACCTAGCCGATCTTCTGAGGAAGAGTGAACAGCAAGCTAAATCCCAGCTTATATGAAGTTTAGAAGTCAAAGACTACAAAGGACATTAAAAAACGGATCATAAGGAAATTTTGTAGGCTGATGGGAAAGTCACCGGGCCCTGCACTTGGGACCACGATGCGGCAGCTTTGGTCCCAGGCCCTGCTGCTATAGGAGTTTTGAGAAGAGCAGGGTCACAGATTCTAACTTTGTAGCTCCCTCCTCTCCCAGAGCAGGGAAACCAATCCCACCTAGGTGAGACCTGGATGCATGAAGTCGCTGGGGGGATAAAGATGCAGTGGGAGACACACAGCAGGGGGCATTCCCCAGCTTGGACTTTGGTCACTGGCTTGACAGTACCAGAGAAATCTGGGAGCAGGGAAACACCTGGAGATGGGAGAAGAGTCGGGCTGTGACTGACCATGACTCAGAGAGTCTGGGGACTGGTCCGAGAGTTGGGCTGTCTGAAAAGCCCTGCACTTTTTAAAAACAGAAGCCCAAAACCAAGGGAAACTCACTAAAAAAAAAAAAAAAATGGTGCACAACCACTGTGCAAGGACCTCTCCCTCACAGTAGCCAGGCCAGCGAAAAGGGAGGAGGAGGGGCACCACCGCACAGACTGATCAGAGGAGGGCAGCAGGGCTCAGGGAGTTAGCAGTCCCCAGAGAGACTTGATTTAATAGGGGACTAAACTGCCTGGAAGGGACTTTGAGAGTGCTCAGCACCCAGGTCAGCAAAGAGGGAGGAGGGGCTGTGCAGGCTGCTCCTAATCAGGGCACCTCATGGGGGGCACAACGTGGTGGACTAAAGGCACCGCCCTGGCGCAGATATTGCTGTCCAGCATTCAAAAAGCCTGGGCTAGAGGCTGGACAACTGCAAATACTGCAGCCCAGACCTGGCCCCCATCCTCGCAAAACCATAGGAACAGAGAAAAGTGAAGCCCAGCCACCCTCAGCCTGAGGTATCCAGGAAGACCAGCACAACTCACCTGGCTGGCAGGTTTAAAGTCAGCAGGAGGCTTTTTTTCTTCCCAAGTGAGACGATAGGACCTAGAACTGTGAAAGGTCCAGAGACAGATCCGAAGAGGGAACACAAGGATAACCCCAAAAACTGAGAAACTGAGACAAATTTCACTTTGCTATCCTGCAGAACTTGCATGTTATTGTTTATTTGTATTATTATTATTATTTCATTATTTTTACTTCTTTTATTTTATTAGTATTTTTATTTCTCTTCTTTCTGCTCAGTTTTCTTTGTTTGTTTAATTGCATTGTTTTGTTTTCCTTGTTCTCTCTTTCATATTGTATTTTAATTTTCCTTCTTTCAATTCACTTGTGTTCCAATATCACACTACTTACTCTTGGTTGAGTACTTTCTAATCCTGTTATTCAAATCATATATTTCTTGTCATATTATTGTTTTTCCAGTGCTATTGTAGATCATTGTTGTTCCATACAATTGTAAATGCTACACAGCACCCCTCCCTGATCAGCCCATTTCACTGTCTTCCAGAGCTTTATTACTGTTGTGGTTAACTCTATTCTCTCTCCCACTACACCTACTTTCTATCCTTTACTCTCACTATATCTCATCATCTAACCTTGCACAAGCGCTCTGTTTTCTAGATTCCAATCTGAAGCATAAAATAGCACATCATTTCTTAAACCAAGAAGGAAAACCTCACACAACTTTACAGATACCTTATTTGACAAGTTACAGCCAAAAGGGAATTTTTGTAGCTGTTTAATATACAACTGAAAAGAGGGAATCTTAGATGAAGAGGTATTTGTGTTTGCTTGGCACCACTGGGTGGCTTCCTGAGCAGTCACACACAGTGGTTGCAGCATCTACCAGGTTCCACCACTGTCTGTCTCAGAAGTCACCTTTCATTACAAATCCACATCTCAAGCCAAATTTTTGCAGTTTGTAGCCTGATCATGCAAAGAGCCAGGGAATGGGACAAGATTAGACACTTGTGGGCAAAAATAAAAATGAGAAATAAGGGACTGTATCTCAACCCCAAGAGGATGTTAAATTATCTCTTTGTCATAAGGCCAAATTGCCCATGACTTCTCCATTATCCCTCATTTTTCACCCCCTCTGTCATTCAAAGTAACCTAATACAATTTCTAGATCTGCTGCTGAGAGTTCTGAAATCTTGATTTTTCTGTGCAGATATAAGCAAGAAAAGAAGAGAGTAGAAATGGTCAAGAACTATCACCAGAAATAAATGAACATTTAGGTGCTTATAAATATTGCATCCTAAAATATACTCCAAGAGATTATATATCTGCTAGTCAGAAAGGATGCGGGAAGACGGTTGGGTGCATTCCTAAGTCTGTAGATATCTCCCTCCTCATGCAAATGTCCTATCTTCACAAATTACTAGAGAGTCCTGTTTAGAGTGATCTGTCAAGCCTGAATGATCTCACAGCCCAGAAAACAGGGCATCTCCATGTCCACTATTTCATCTGAACTTCCCAGGAAGCCCACCCACTAAGGCAGTCCTTGTATGCCCATTCCAGCACTAAGAAAAAATTTACAGGAATTGGAGTTGTTTGAACAGTAAGACTGGAACAATAACCTTGTGCTAGAACTTTTCCCACTAGTTTTCTGGCTTCTCATGTGATAAGATGATGATGATGATGATGATGATGATGATGATAATTAGCTTCACAGAAACAGAGGCAAGAGATGAAATGCTAGATGCTGAGCCAATGCTCAGTAATACTAGTTTATCAATGTAGCTGCACTGAATTGAGGTTCTATTTCTCAGGTATCGATGAAACATATACATGGGCTGTGTGAAGACCCAGAAGCACCACCAGAGGAGGGGCAGGTAGAGTTGGAGGGAGAGAACTGCCCAGTGACAAATGGGTGAAAAACTGGAGAGTCTTTCAGCTTTAAGATGGCCAAGGAAGTGAATAGTAATGTCATGGCCAGTCGCACACACTCTTTATAATCACCTACTATTTTATTTTATTTTTCATATTATAAGAGAAAGTTTATTTAGAAAGTTACAGAGGTAGGAAGTAGCAGAAATAAGCCAGCTGGAACTCATGGACTAAAGGAACAGGTTACAGAGGCAACTTAGAGCTTAGAAAGAGAAAGGTGAAGGTGATGAAGAGGGGTAGGGAAACACAGGGGCATGCCCCCGAGGGTGCCCAGCCCCTCACTGTTTTAAACATGCCCTCTACTCACCCGCTCCACCTGTCCTGTCTGGGGAGGAAGGAAACCCTTCTTACTAACATTTAGATTTTGCATTTGACTTTTAATTTCCTGAATTCTCCATGAAACTTATTTCATCTGAGTTCAGCTTATGAGAAAATTTAGTCACTTCTTTCAGCTCTATTTCCTGCCACTCATATGTCTCTTTTGGTCACAGCACAGGAAAAAAAGATTTGCTCTGTGATTGGCAGGAGGAAGGAAAAACTACATATGTGTGTACATATATTCTAAATGGGGGAGAGACATCTGTTTCATTTCTAGGAAATACTTATCCCACAGCACAACGAAAATAGAGCCAGCAGGATTTACAGACTCTGCAGCTAAGCCAGCCCCTGGAGGGAGGATGCTGAAGTTATGGGTGGGAAATATTTTCATTGCAGGAAATCCTCTGCAAGTCTATGCTTGAGAAGCCCAGGTGTCCCCTCTCCTCATCTCCAAAGCACCACCCTCCTCATCATTTCTTGCCAGAAGCCAAATTTACACTCAGAAAATTCAAAATAGCTTCTCACAGTACATTGCAACATCCTACCAAAAAAATCCTGTAAAGAACACTTTTCCTGGCAAAGTATAATCTTATTGATCCTCATAATCTTTCTCTTGTGTTTATCTCAGCAGGCAGCCAGCTGCAGTAGTGTTGGTTCAGCACTTGGATTCCACCATTGGGCTCCTGCCATTGCTGGACCACCTGAGGATCCACCTCGACCATAACCTGGGAAGATTTCTGAATTAAAGTTCCTGGAAAGTTAGACTTAGACAATATCTAGTGAGCCTTTCATACTGTGCAAAGACTGAAGTGTAAAACTAAGACAGATGCCTGCACACACACTGAAACCAAGACCCTTTCTTATTTAAAACAATCATGTTTAACAGGATAGTCTCTAAGCATGAGAGATGTGAACTTTAGGCTCAGTTAGTTAAATCAATTATTTTCAAGTTTGTCACCTCCTCTCTCTTCTCTCAGCATCCAAGGACCTGAGCTAACATCTTTGCTTTGGCTTCCCCTTCTCTGAGACCAATGTGTTGGTCATTAAGGATTTATTAAATGCCTCTATGGGACAAGTGCCCAGAAAATGGTTTGCTGCCTGAGGCAAACACTGGTTAACTGTCAGCCAGACTTTTCCTCCTTCTTTTTGGGCCCATCGCAGCCTCCAGAGCACAGTCAGGATTAAGTTCCACTGGAGAGTGTGCCAGACAAGCTGGTGCCCTCTCTAGTTCACTAATGGCACTGGACTTGTTGCCATAGCAATCTTGGCTTTTGTGGGTGGAAGATGATGGAGCCACAGGATTGAAGGATCCCTCAGTCACCACCCAGAGGAAAGCTGTCCACCTATTAGGAACACTCGCTTTGTACTTTATGGAACCTCTACTATATTAAGTGGCTAAGATTGGGACTTATCTATTACAGAAACTACAATTCCTTAAAGTGCCCCTGCCTCTCCCTAAGACACTAGTGAGTCAGTAACTCTCTGGAGTAGAGATATAAACCCATGAACCATCTTTTATTTATCCAGTGTGCCAAAGATGCAAAGAAGCAGGTTAAAAATCTTGAAAAGGAAGATTGATAGCCACAAGATTTTCCATTTTTTTAATACCTTTTAGGTACAGTCTAAGGTTTTTTTCCCTCCTCTTAAGTAACTGTAAAAGATCTTTAGGAGTTCCTGCCAAGAAGGAGGCATAGACAGAAATGCTGCACTTCCTCGCACAACCAAAAGAAGGATAACAACCAATTTAAAAACAATAAACAACCAGAAGTGCCATAAAATCAAACTGCATGGAATTCTGACAACCAAGGAATTAAAGAAACATTCATCCAGTCCGTAAGAGGGGCAGAGACTGGCACCCAAGTGAAGAGGACGCAAGGCAAGGCAGCGGATCACAGCAGCAAGGCAGGAATGGCTGAACGGGAAACTGAAGACTCGAAACCTCTAGCTATAAAACACAGTGGGGGTTGCGATGCTGGTAGAAACTCCTGGTTTCATAAAAGAGTTCATTGGAAGTGGGGCTAGAGCAGAGTGAGCAGTGGCATCGTTCCCTCTCTGATCCCTCCCACACAGACAACTCAGTAACATGGGTTGCCCGACCCTGATGAATAACTAAGGCTCCACCCCCTTACAACATGACAGGTGCACTAAGAAAAAAGTTAGCCCAAATGAAAGAACAGATCAAAACTCCAGAAAAAGAGCTAAGCAATGAAGAGATAGACAACCTACCTGATGCAGAGTTCAAAAACTGGTAATCAGGATGCTCACAGAATTGATTGAGCTCAGTCACAAAATGAAAGAAGAAATGAAGGCTACCCAAACTGAAATAAAGCAAAATATACAGGGAACCAACAGAGAAGGGAAGGAAACCGGGACTCAAATCAACAATTTGGAACAAAAGGAAGAAATAAATATCTGACTGGAACAGAATGAAGAAACAAGAATCCAAAACAATGAGGAGAGTGTTAGGAACCTCTGAGACAACTGTAAGCACTCCAATATCCAAATCATAGTGGTGCCAGAAGGAGAAGAACTAGAGCAAGAAGTTGAAAACTTATTTGAACAAATAACAAAGGAAAACTTCCCCAATATGGCAGAGGAAATAGACTTCCAGGAAGTCCAGAAAGCTCAGAGAGTCCCAAAGAAATTGGACCCAAGGGGGAACACACCAAGACACATCATAATTACATTATCCAAGATGAAAGATAATCTTAAAAGCAGCAAGAGGAAAGGAGACAGTTACCTACAAAGGAGTGCCCATAAGACTGTCAGCTGATTTCTCAAGAGAAACCTTGCAGACAAGAAGGGACTGGAAAGAAGTATTTGAAGTCATGAAAGACAAGGACCTACATCCAGGATTACTCTACCTGGTAAAGCTATCATTTAGAATGGACAGGCAGATAAAGTGCTTCCCAGATAAGGTCAAGTTAAAGGAATTCATCATTACCAAGCCCTTATTATATGAAATGTTAAAGGGACTTATCTAAGAAATAGAAGAAGATCAAAAACTATGAACAGTAAAATGACAGCAAACTCATAACTACCAACAACTGAACCTAAAAAACATAAACAAAAACTAAGCAAACAACTAGAACAGGAACAGAATCAGAGAAATGGACATCACATGGAGGGTTATCAGTGCAGAGGGGGAGAGTGAGGGGAAGGTACCGGGAATAAAAAGCATAATTAGTAGGCATAAAATAGACAGGGGGAGGTTAAGAATAGTATAGGAAACAGAGAAACCAAAGAACTTATATGTATGAACTATGGACATGAACTAGAGGTGGGGGGAATGCAGGAGGGCGATCGATTGCAGGACAGAGGGAGAATAATGGAGGGACAAAATTGGGACAACTGTAATGGCATAATCAATAAAATATACTTGAAAAAATATCTTTAAAGACTTTAAAACCTAAATTACAAAACTAGGTGCCCTATATTACAGCAGAGTAGACAAGGGTCTCCTTCATCTGCACGTTCCAACGATACATTCCCACTTGTACTAATATAGCCAATCAGGTTCCAGGACACTGCAAGCTTGCACCTCACAGGGTGAGCCTAGTGTCTGTCCACTAAGCCCTCTTCCTTCTTTCAATAGGGCATGAAGTCAGCGAATTGTTTTCAGCCCCTCCTGCTCTCCATGAGGTCCCCATCCTTCTTCCACAGCAGCCCTTCCCAGGATACACAGGCCTCTCTTGTTCTGCCCATCTTCATCTCATCAAAACCTGTACTCAGCCCTGGCTGGGTGGCTTAGTTGGTTGCAGCACCATCCTGTACATCAAAAGGTTACAGGCTCGATCCCCAGTCAGGGCACATACCTAAGGTTGTGGGTTCATTCCCAGCTGGGGCGCATATGGGAGTCAATCAATCAATGTTTCGCTCTTCTTCCCTTCCCCTCTAGGAAAAACAACAACAACAACAACAAAACCCTGTGCTGAGGCAGGTAGTAGGATGGAAAGACCTAAAGAATTGACCCTATTAAGGTAAAATGACTAATAGCTGCACATTTTATTGATGGATTCCTAAACTTGTAGAGTACTAAGGAACCATTCAGTCTGGGTCCCTTGTACTCAGAGATGGAAACAGGCCCAGAAGAATGAAGTGGCCTATTAAGTAATGGTTGACATAGGAGAAGAAACCAGAATCCTACCCTTGACTCCTTATCTCTCCTCTTCCTTCTTAGCACCCATTGTTCTGAATAGTATGTACATTTTTCCATGAAACAAACTCAAATCTCTGAGTCTCTGATGGTAGGATTGTGGACATCAGCAGAGAGGCCAAAGCAGCCCCTTGCAGTGCCACCGAAATAAAGTCACACTTGTTTATAAAACCTCAGCATGGACATCAGCAGGAGAAGGGCACAGACATGCTCTGCCCAGTTCTCGCTCAGGCCCTGGCCGAGAAAGAAGCCCAACTCAGCATTTTCCACCTTCCTTTCCCAGCTATTATTCGGTCACCCTAGCTGAGTGCACACCACCAATATTGAGTTGATTTCAGCACTCAACATTATCAGTACTAGTACTGGGATATTTGAGGGGCCTGTGATCTTACTTTTAAAATAACAATGAAGCTTGCTATAGTATCTACTGCAAGGATGAAGACCATTCTCAGCAATCAGACCGTCAACATCCCTCTGAAGGGATGCAGTTATCGTGAAGGGACCCAGAGGCACCCTACAGACGGACTTCATTCACATCAATGTCAAACCCAGTCTCCTTTGAGAGAAAAAGAAGAGGTTCCAGGTTGATAAATGGTGGGGAAATAGAAAGGAACTGGCCACTGTTCACATTATCTGCCGTCATGCACAGAACGTGATCAAGGGTGTTACACTGGACTTCTGTTATAAGAATGGTTCTCTTGAAATCAGAAATTTGGGGGGCAAAAAATATATATATCTGCAGGGTTCAGATGAGTTCAGGCATTGCTTGTTCAGTATCTCAAGCCCAGAAAGATGAGTTCTTGAAGGAATCAACATTGAAATTGTATAAAATTCAGCTGCTTTGATTCAGCAAGCCACAACAGTTAAAAACAAGAATATCAGAAAAATTTTGGATGGTATCTATGTTTCTGAAAAAGGAACAGTTCATTAGGCTGATGGATAAGATCTAAGTTGTCCAGCTATAGAAATGGCAAGATGTCGGATGATTCCTCAGACTTATTTGTGATATTTTAAAGTTGCGACACACGGTCTTTGTGCTAATCAGCGCTGGGCATTTTCAGAGCAACCAAACCACAGCACGTCCACCTTGCACCGTCTCCTGTGAAAAGACTAAGCCGGCTGTGCAGATATCTCCCTTTGTCTCATAACCATGTCCACCAATGAGAATGTTAACTCACCAGCTGCCTGCCTTTACAGATTTAAGAACAAGGGGAAAGACAGCACAGAAATGAGGCATTGCTGAATAAAAGTTAATGTAGAGCTGAGAGAAGCTAAGAAGAATGAACAGATGCTGAAAAGGAGAAATGTAAGCTCATTTCCTGATGATGCTACTTGTCTACTGCAGGAAAACCACAACAACCAGGGCACTGTAAATTGGTCTGTTGAGGACATTATCAAAGGCATAAATAGCAACAATTTGGAAAGCCAACTCCAAGCTACTCAGGCTGCAAGGAAACTGCTTTCTAGGGAAAAACAGCCACCAATAGACAACATAATCTGGGTTGGTTTGATTCCAAAATTTCTGTCCTTCTTGGGCAGAACAGATTGTAGTCCCATTTAGTTTGAATCTGCCTGGGCCCTCACTAACATTTTTTCTGGGACATTGGAACAGACCAAGGCTGTAGTACGTGGAGGTGCTATCCCAGCATTCATTTCTGTGTTGACATTTCTCCATGCTCACATCAGTGAACAAGCTGTATGGACTCTGGGAAACATCACAAGTGATGGTTCAGCTTTCTGAGACTTGGTTATCAAGCACAGTGCAGTTGATCCATTTTTGGCTCTTCTTGCAGTTCCTGATATGTCATCTTTAGCATGAGGTTACTTACATAATCTTACCTGAGCACTGTCAAACCTTTGTCGCAACAAGAATCCTGCACCCCTATTAGATACTGTTGAGCAGATTCTTCCTACTGTAGTCCATCTCTTGCATCACGATGACCCAGAAGTATTAGCAGATATCTGCTGGGCCATCTCCTACCTTACTGATGGTCCAAATGAATGGGTCAAAATGGTTGTGAAAACAGGAGTTGTGCCCCAGCTTGTGAAGCTCCTGGGAGCTACTGAATTGCCAGTTGTGACTCCTGCACTAAGAGCCATAGGAAATATTGTCACTAGAACAGATGAACAGACTCAGGTTGTAATAGATACGGGAGCACTTGCCTATTAATGAACTCTAAGACTAAGATTCAGAAGGCAGCTACATGGACATGTCAGACATCACAGCTGGCCGCCAGGACCAGATACAGCAAGTTGTGGATCATGGATTCGTCCCATTCCTCGTTGTTGTTCTCTTAAGGTAGGCTTTAAGACACAGAAGGCAGCTGTGTGGGCTGTGACCAACTCTACAAGTGGTGGAACAGTTGAACAGATTGTACACCTTGTTCCCTGTGGCATAACAGAACCACTGGTGAACCTCTTAACTGTGAAAGATACCAAAATTATTCTGGTTTTTCTGGTGCCATTTCAAATATCTTCCAGGCTCCTGAGAAATTAGGTGAAACTGAGAAACTTAGTACAATGATCAAAGAACGTGGAGGTTTGGGCAAAACTGAAGCTCTACAAAATGATGAAAATGAGTCTGTGTACAAAGCTTCATTAAACTTGAGTGAGTAATTCTCCGTAGAGGAGCAGGAAGATCAGAATGTTGTGCCAGAAACTACCTCTGACAGCTACACATTCCAAGTTCGGGATGGCACTTCTGGGACCTTTACTTTTGGATTGTACAGCTGAGGCATAAAATGTTGTTTGTTTTGTACTATGTTTGGTATAAGTTTGTCTTACTGTTTCTCTACTAAGAACTCTTTTTAAATATGGTTTGTTATTGTAGCACTTTTAACAATGAAACTATGCTTGAACAGTTCCAAACTGTACATACTGTATGAAACTTTCAATGAGTTTCTTATTTCTATGTAGAATTTCCTATCTTCCAATGTCTTGTAAGGAAAGATTAAGTTTCCCTGCCCACCCCCCCAAAAAGATGCAATAAAAGCCAAAAGCCATGTATTGGTTTGGGAAAACAAATAGTAATGAAGCCCTAGAGAATTCTTATATCTTTCCAACCTTAGAAATGCATGTGGCAAGAGTCAAAAATCAGATTTTCCCCTGAATAATTTAGGAATATTAGACTCAAAAATCACACTTATTTGCCATGTGCAGACATTGACCTGAGTACTAAAGAAAGAGGTCTGAGTCATGGCTCAGAGTTTTCAGTGAATTGAGGAACAAGAGAGAAAGAAATTGATTTTGCATGTTAAATATAAGCACATTCATTAAAATATCTTTATGCCAAACCAATTTTGGATTATTTTTTTTTAAGTTTTAACCAACTACTTTGATATTCTGTAGATATGTCAAGTAAGATGTTATTCTCCATTCTGGCAGATATTTCATTGTCAAAGTCTTCTTTAGAACAGTTAAAAGTGTCCATTGGTTTCATGAGTGCATTTGTTCACCTTTTTAATTATTTGAATGGGTGAGGGAAATTCCTCTTTCTCAGCCATTTTGTGGTTGGAGACCAGAGGATTTTCATCAACTCTAGACGGCTCTTCTTCTCTTGCTGCAGGTGAGCGAGTGTGTCCTGACCCACAGTAGCTCTTCCTGCTGCACTGTGTCCTCCCATCCAGCAGTAAAGGGCAGCACTAAAGTTCTAACGGAGAAGTGCAGCAAGGACCGGTGGAGCCCATTCCCAGAGCAATGGCAGCTCTTTCCATTGCACACACACAGAGCAGGAGCTTGGACTGTGCAATCACAGAATTCCTGGAGTTTCCCCTCCTCTCCACTGGAGCATGAGGTCTCTCCGGGCAACCTGAACTGCACAACTCTCTCAAGGACACAGGCAAAACCCAGACTGGAAAGCATGGGACAGCTCTAGGGCCACTCACCTCCCCTTCCTCAGTGAAGACAACTCCTCAGAGACACACTCAGAAACAACAAGCAAGTCAGGGGCCACCCACAGCCTGGGCACCTTCCACCTGAATGCAATAACCATCAAAGATGCCCAAAAGACCCCAATTGTTTACTAGTGATGTTTTCTGCATTTGTCATTTCTCCTATAACACAATGAAGTATGAAGTGGGATATCACAATCAGCATTAATTTTATTAAAGGGGTTTGGAAAGTTAAACTAATGTCTCTTTGTTGATTCTATTGATGACATGCATAAGGTACTTGTTTTATCAAAGCAAAAAACAAACAAACAAACAAAAAGAACCTTCATAATAATTCACCAGAAAACATTAGAACAGTAATGAGCTCTACTAATGTAAGGCATGTGCTTTACATAAAGCACATACCACGGTAAAGAATAAGACAACAGACCAATCAAGAGCTAGGGTGATCAGTAAGTAACCTGATCCTCTTCAATTAATCATTGCAGCTTTCAGTCTGAAGACACTTGCGGCAGGCCAGATGGCCTTCCTGCCTGTCGATATTCTCCAGGAACTTGAAGGTTTCCCATGTGCCAAAGTGATGCTGCACTGTCGGCTCCACGTCTTCTCTCCGTCGCTGCACTGCCCAGTTGCCCTCTTCACACCCACTCGGACCTTCTGGTTCCCGAGAGGGGGGCGCTCACAGCGCCAGCCCGGAGGGCGGGGGGTTGCTGCGGACTGGATGGGCAGGGCCGGGCCAGCAGACTGCAGGGCATTAAGGGATGCTCGCTTTGGGGGTTCTGAGGGGCCTCTGTGCGGGTTCTGCTCCCAGGCTCTGTGCAAGCCCTGGGCAGTTTGTCGTTAGCTAAGCATAGCCTCTCAGTCTCATCCTCATCTGGAAGCTCCACCCGCCCTGACACAGTGGACTGACCACCAGGGCTGTGGGCACCGCGCCCTCCGGTCCACTGGCCAGGGTGCTCGAGAGCTGCACTTTCTTCCCCGGACCCCCGGCGGCCCCCGGCTGGGCCCGACCACCTGTGTGTTCTCCTGCGCAGACTGCAGAGCAGGTCGGTCACGCTGAGCAGCACCGAGAGAGCGCTGAGCGCCCAAAGGAAGAGCATCAGGGTGGACTTCTCCGTGGGCCGAGAGATGTAGCAGTCCACCACGCCAGAGCAGGGAACGTGGGCACAGGAGAACCTGTTGGGGACCGAGAATCCGAAGAGGAGGTAATGCAAGGCCCCGAAAGCTATTTCTGCGAGGGTCCGCAGACAGAGCTGCACAGTATAGCTCAAGGAGAAATCTGGCACCACCAGGCGGCGCCCCTCCCTGCAGGGCAGCGAGCGCCGATCCTCAGGGCTCAGGTCAGCGGGGTCCTGGTCCCCAGGACCGCCACCTGGCCCGCAGGGGCCCCGGACGGCGAGCTCGGACACTTTGTGCAGGACATAAACACCGAAAACCGCGGAAGGGAAGAGGGCAGACACGCTTTGGACCAGCCAGAAGCGTAGGTGGGACACTGGGGAGTAGATGTCGTAACAGACATTGGCGCACCCCGGCTGCAGGGTGTTGCACACAAACCTCTCCTGTTCGTCCTGGTAGACAGGGGACCCGGCCACCACGATTACCACCATTCTCAGCAGGATCATGAAGATAAACCAGATCTTCCCTGAAAAAGAGGAGGCAGGGTGCGCACCGCCATGCAAACACACTTCCTTCCAACAACAGTGTGTAAGTGGGACTGAGAGTGGAATGTGAGATCCACAGCCCGGATTTCAGTCACAGCGACGGTATCAGAGAGTTAGCACGTGTGACAGATGCTTATCGAGCACTTACGAGTCAGACACTGTTTGAACTACTTGTCTGTAAAATGCTTTTGAGATTAATAGGTTTTAAAGAAGCAAAAATACTGAGAATGTTTGACTCTGCTAGTTCAGACTTTTGTTAATGTCCACTGGACTGAAAGATTTAGAAAGAAAGTTTAGGAGATTAAGCTTCTTAAAGAATGTTAATGCACTCTTGTTACTGTGTCTAACAAATACAACTGTTAATTTCAGTTAAGTCTTTATTTAGAATAATGGTTCAAAAGAACATCATGTAATAGCAGGGTTTCTATTTAATGTTGCATTATGGCTTTTTGCAATCA
>VMDR010011015.1:0-29436 GCA_007922815.1 Macrotus californicus
TACATATGTGGCTTACTTTCTATGTCTCTTGTACAGCTCTGCTCTAGACTCTTATTTGTTTATACCCTTAATATCCAGGTTCTTCATCCAAATATATTATGTTAGTTGTTGGTCATTTGCAAGCATGTAATAAAAACCATCTCTGGATAATTGAATAAAAGTAAGTTGGTGGCCACACACAGAGAGCAACAGCAAACAAGGGGACAACATGCAGTGAGAATAGTAATATAAAAAATCTGAAGAACACAGCACTAGCCTGATTTTAACACCAAAGAACTCAACCTCTGTCTACTTCCTAGCTTCTCAACATGCTATTGTTTGGCCAGATGGCAGGCAAAATCCCAGGAACACATAAACAGCAAGAGCCAGATAAAAGAATATCCCTCTAAATTCAATCTAACAGTTGCAGCTTATGATGTCTGAGTCATTGACTATGCTTTCAAACTTCACAACAAAGTCATTGAAATGATTACAACTCATTTGTTACAAGTAAAAGTCCACCGAGAAAATGGAATGAGAATTCTGAATTTGGGGGTTGTAGAGCAAGAAATACAGTAAGATAACATCAGCAATTATACCACACCATTAAATTGTACATTTTTGCCATTTCTGTTTATTTCTATAAGACAGGCTTCTTATTAATGTTTCTTTTCTGATTATATGAAAACTAGTTTGCATACAGAAGTTTTCTATGTTATGCCCAATATGTGTCCATTACAATGGCTTAAATTCTGTAAGAACCTACAGACCAAAAAGGCAAAATACAAATGTTGTTAAATGTCTGCTAGAAACAAAGCACTGGGTGAGGGGATATGGGTGTTGAAAAGATAACAATGTCTTCTTGGCAATGAACTTGCAAACAACTTTGGCTTTGAAGAACCTAATACAATCTTCCAGTTGATGGATAATTCAACTCCTGCCACTCTCCTCAGGAGAATTCAGATTCTGCTCGAAGTTGCCTCAGCAGAGGAAGATAATTTATTACATTGGAACCTGTCTACTCACTTTTGCACTGCTTTGATTTTTAACAGGATCTTTATACTAAATTAAAGAAAAACACCCGTACAATTTCTACTCACTGCTCCTTTTTGTATCTTCTACAAATAACAGCTGTCAGGTAGATTTTGGATAGAGAATACTTAAAAGGTTCACAGAAACATAAAATCTAGATGAGATGTTGGAAATTCAAGCTTAGCCAGGGGCCCCATAAACTGCTCAGGAGTCTGAAAATCAATACAGGATTCAAAAGCAAATTTGTGACATCTAATCGTAGATTCGAAGCTTTACAATGAAAATGGGTGGCATATCAGAGAATTCATGTTTACAGTGGCATTGACTGAACTTTTGGATATCCTGAAGAGATCAAAGGCCCTGCCTCCCCTCGTCTAAAGGAACCAACAGCGAGAACCAACAGAGCTCCTCATCTTGGCAGTGGTCCAGGTGGAGACAGGAACACTCAGAAGTCACTGGAACCAGCATAAGTAGAATCTATGTTGGAACAGAGATCTTAAACTAATCTTAAAGAAGTATCCCCTTTATATATTGAGATGACACATAACAAACATGCCAGTACCCTCAATAAGTAAAATTTTCCCTTTGCAGATCGGGAAAATGGCAGAAGGACTGCCTCATGGCCCACACATCACTCTGGAACTCTCAGGGTAACCAGTGCTGTGCTTGCTAAAATCTCTCCCAGAATTTCCAAAGGAAAGAACTGATAACTTGGCCCATTCTGCTCCTCTTCTAGCTCTGGTTAAATGGTAGAGGATATTCAAAGCAATGTCCTCTGTATTTTTCATTATTACTATTATCTTGTCTTCGTTCCTCCATGCCTCCTGTCTCCCCAGTTAGCATGGATAACTTACAATTGGACATAGTACACTGCATTGAAATCAGTAATATTTAATAGTAATATCCTGATTCTATTGTTACCTCCCGACCTCACACTACCAACTGCACCTGGTAACACTGAAGGACACGAATGTCCTGATATCATAATTGGCCACAACTCATTGGTTACACATGAGAGGCCCTACTCTGTTTACTTTTAATTTGAGTTTCAGAAATTGTTCTATTCATCATCATCAATGAGGAATTCACAAGGGCAAACCGAAAGCTATCTGCCCAACACCCTGATGAATAACAATTTTAAACAATCATCTGGAGAGGTTTTCTGTACCCAAGTAAGCTTTCAAAAGTATGAACACTTCTAGATAGCTGACTGGATTTTTCATATCTAATTCAGTTGTTTGACCCCAACATTAATTTACATTCCCCTAGCTGGATATGCAAATAATCTAAATTAGCTGTGAAAATGACCAATAGCAACCAAGTATACTTTACTTCCATCCATCTATTCTATAGGCTAAGTAGATGTGTTGCTGGAAGGACAGACAGAAGTTAGAAAGGGAGAGAAGGAGGGAGGGAGGGAGAAGGAAATTGGTGGACAATGATAAAGCAAAAAAAGATGAAATGGAAGAGTGATGGAAAGGAAAAGAAAGTGAGTCGACAAGCAAAGTGTAGAGAAAATCATTTGTCGCTGGTCTGATGTGTTTTTGGTAGGTACTACAACACCTTCATTAGTTTTCCTATGTGTTTGCTCATTTAACTGATGAGCTTTTCTATGAAACTCTTTTATTTGTGAATCAGTAATGTGATAAATGAATATGAAAGAAAATGACAGCTATTATCTTGCAGTTAAAAAAATGAAAAGTTAAGTGTTAGGGGTTTTGTACCCATGTGGTAGGCTGAAAACAGCCTCCAGAAATATCCAGAACCTCATCCTGGGACCTGCAAATGTTCCCTATGGAGGGAAAAAAGGTCTTTGTAGGTGTTAGGATCATAGGATCAAGTTAAGGATCTTCAGGTATGGAGATTATCCTGGATTATCCAGATGGCCCACAAACACAATCATATGTGTCCTTATAAGCGTGAGACAGAGGGAGATTTGATTATGGACAGGAGAGGAGAGGACAATGTGACCAGGCAGGCAGAGATTTGGAGTGATGGGGCCATAAGGCAAGGAATGCCAGTAGCCACCAGAAGCTGGAAGATGTAAGAAATGGATTTTTCCTGAGAGCCTCCAGAAGGAACATGGCCCTACCAACGCTTTGATTTGAGTCCCGTGAAACTGATTTAAGACTTCTGACCTCCAGAACTGTAAGAGAATGAGAATAAATGTGTGATGCTTTTATTATTCTCACCCAAGCATATGTTTAATGATTTTAGAGAGAGAGGAAGAGAGAGAGATGTTGATGTGAGTGCGAAACATTGACCAGTTGCCTCCCATAGGTGCCCGACTGGGGATCGAACCTGCAACCTTTTGGTGCACAGGACAACACTCCAACCAAACAACAAACAAGTCACCTGGCGAGGGCTAAATGTTGTTTTGGTGTTGTAAGCCACCAAATTCATGGTAATTTGTTACAACAAAAATAGAGAACTAATACACCCCACATTTTAAAAAAATAAACATCCAGTAGCTTCAAAAGTAATTTCAAACTGCCAAGTGTCCCTTGACAAAAGGTTCCTCTCCAGAGACCTATGCACTCACTTGAAGACCAAAAGACTACTCAGCTCCTCCTGGGAAAAGAGCCGGTACAGACAGCCATCAGCAATGAAAGTGATAAAGGAGAAGAATATATAAATACTGAGATTATACAGAATACATTTTCAAAGACTGTTACAAGTCAGAAAAGATAAAATACCACCTAAAAGTTACGAAATAATGAAACTTCAAGAAAGGATATTGAAATGAGGGAAGAAAGGAATGTCTATGAATGCATGAACCAGGAAAAGAAAACATCTGAGTAGAATGTGCTCAGGATAGGTAGTGATCAATAATTCTGAAGAAATTTCCAATTTCCTTATGAAATCCTCCCTAAGGCTGAATTACGTTTCCCTCTTATCTCCGCCACGATGCCCTGGAACGTGTAAGTCAATGATTGAGAGAGAACCCAATTAAAACACACGGTGAAAAGTCGTAAGGCTGTGCATTTCACCACTGGAGTTTTCAGTAGTGGGAAAGATGCCTGGATTTGACACAAATCATTTTACAGAAAAGAAGGTTTATTCCCTGCAATAAATCCCCATCAGGACAAATTCTCACTGGTGCCAGCGTCGTGATGGATGACACTCTCTGTGCTGGCTGTGTGGATTGGATTTGGATGGGCCACCAAAAGTGCAGATGCTTATCTAAAAGGTACCGGAACAAGCCAAATCTCGCAGGCCTGCAAAATGATGCTGGCATTCATTCACGATTAGTCTCTCTTAAGATTGCAAGCACTGGAGCCTGGGGACTTGGCTGCCTGTCCAGTGAGGATGGATTTTTTTTCCCTTCACATTTTTTTTTTGGCATTCCTGGCGCAGAAAAAATAAAGCACATGTGCACACAGACATACACAATAACGCAAGGTGAAAACTATATTACTAAAATTTTAAAACTACCAGCACATGCTTGGAGAGGGCCTACTATGTGCCTATAGTTCCTGCTCAAAAAGAGTTTAAAAGTCACTATCAAATATTAAAAGAAACTCAATTTCAAATGGTCAGAATACAAAATAATCAATTCAGGACATTTGAGAAGTATTCTTCCCAACTGTGCAACTTAATCTGGACTATAATCTAGAGTAAGATTCAGTTGTCCAGGAAACTTCACTTAGACTAAAACGAATCACTGTTCTTGGATGAAAGCCCTCTATATGCCAAGCTCTACTTGAACACATGCATCATTTCTTTTATTTCAACAATGCTGTGCACATGAGAATCTTTATCCTCACCTAACCCTAAGAAGAGCCAAGGTATGGAAAAGCTACATTTCCCAGACCTACTTAATCAAAAAGCAGCAGAATCAGGATTTAAATCCAAGGCTCAAAAAAAAAAATCTCTTAATCAATATTCTCCAGGATGCAAAACCATGGTAGGTAGTTATTTCTGAAAACAAAATGTGAGTATAGTATAGATGAGAAGGAAAATGAAATAGGGAACTAGTGTTTTGGGTTTTTTCTTCTGAAATAATCGTCACAATCCCCATTCAAGAATTAAGATCTTTGGAGAAAAATCATCTTTTCTTAAATATATATATTTTTTGCTAAATAGGTAAAAATTTTTCTTCCTGAGAATAGAGAAAAAGAAAGTCTAGCTTTATTGTTGTGCTTGGAATGTTTACTTTGTTTTAGGATTTGTTACACCAGAATGTTTAAGGACATTCTTTGAATATCTCCAGTGTGCCAGGAGTGGAAAATTGTTTAGTATTGAGTTCCTTTGCATTTGTATTCATTTTCTATTACTGCCATAACCAATTTCCACAAACTTAGTGGCTTAAGACAATACAACTTCCTTACCACAGTATCTGTAGGTCAGATGTCCCCGCTGGCTGGGCCGGTTTCTGCTCCATCAGGGTACCACAGGTCAAAATCAGGGTGTCAACAGGGATTCGTTTCTTTCTAAAGGCTTGGGCGATAAATCAGCTTCCAAATTGATTCACAATGTTTGCAGAATTCAGCTCCATGCTGCTACAGGAGTAAGGTCCCAATTTCCTTGCTGCTTTGGGTGTTGAAAAGAGGGAAGCATTTCTCAGCTTCTAGAGACTGCCCACATTCCTTGGCTTTTGGCTCTGGTCCTCCATCTTCAAAGATCAAGTCCTCCTCACCCCTCTAAGCTCTCTGACATCCCCTCTTCTGCATCTCTTCTCTGTTACATCCTCTTCCACCACATCTCTCTAACTCTTCTACGTTCCTTCCTTCTCTGCTTCCCCCCATCTTTTCTAACACACAAAAAGCTCTACATAATTAAACTATACAACTTGATGAGTTTGGACATAGTATACACCCATGAGAACATGACCACAACCTATGCCATAAACCTATCCATCACTTCTAAAAATTTCCCCACACCTTATTTTCCTCCTCTGCCCTTCAAGACTCATGTGGTTAGATGGGCTCCACCCAAATAACCTGGGATAATCTCCCTATTTTAAGATCAGCTGTTTAGTAACCTTAACTTGATGTGCAAAGTCCCTTCCTAGCAGTACCTAGACTAGTGTTTGAATAACCAAGGGGCTCAAATCTTGGGGGAACATATTTAGAACCCTACCATAGCATTTATCAGCTATTCTGTTAATAGGAAGCATTCTGCTTTATTGATAAAACAAAATTAATTGTACAGGACAACCTTATGTGATTTCTACTTTTTCCTATTATACACTCTCTATCACTGTCTCTATCAACTTAAGGAAAATTAAAACCCCTTTATGAATAAAGGGCTTGAGTTTTAAGAGGATTGGAAAGCCTCAAAAACAAGTCAGTATTATGAAATAAAAATTTTTTGAAGCAGATAATTCTCTAGAGAAAATGAATTTCAAAAACTAGCTCCTACTTTAATTTCTAAGATATTTCCTTTTAGAGGTATTAATTATCAAAATAACTCCCTCAATTCTTCATTCTGTGTTCTTATCGAAACCCAATTCAGTGCTTCTGCTTGGGAAAAATGTCTGACATATTTAAAATTCCTCATTCTAAACCTATTAGTTTATTTTTTTCATATAGGAGGCAAGAAGACATATTTTTGCTTGAAGTGCTTAATGTTTGAATAAACCTCTTCTGGTGATTTCTTCTAATATCACTGCAGATAATGGTGAAAAAATTACTCTGGAAAAGATTTTGCTAAGTTCCATCGGGCTATTAAGGTATCTGTGGCCCTCCTGACACAGTATAGACTGCACTCATGTTCACTGTTCCTGGAGTAGAGTATGCCTCTCCTCACCACCCCCTCTTGCTCAACACACAGGTATTCCCAGAGTAACCCCAATTCACTGCTCTAAAAGGACTTCCCTTCAGCCACTAATCAGTTTAGCATATAATTAAAAGAGCTTTAGAAATCATCAGTCATCTTGCTTAGGGTAAGTAATAATTTATGTCAAGGGAGTTGGAAAGAATGCTGATTTCATTTATTTTTATCTCCTTGGAGGAAAGGTGGACTGATAAAACCATATGCACGATGGTAAAGTTTTAGACATACTCATAAAGCTAAATTAAAACAGCAGTCCTATTGATGATTGCTGAATATTCTTTAATCTCTTTTTGTTCTAGTGGAGGGAAAAGAGGTTTTACGTAAATATAAAGCCTCTCCCAATTCTCAACCATTTGTAGTGATGGGCTAGTTTTTTGTTTTGTTTTGTTTTGTTTTGTTTTTATCTAAGCCAGTATCCTCTTCATTTTTTTTACATTAGGAATAAATAGTATATGTACAGAAGATATTTGAAATTTAGATACATTTAGATTGGGTAAGTCACCCACATATTTTCCTTCAGAAATAGCACTGCAGCCCCACTTAGAAGAAATGAGCTCTCTCAGTACTTAATCATTTGTGCAAGTGCAATGTGTGGGCTGAGAGATAGGACGCACATGCTTCAGGAGCCTGGAGACACCCAGGGAAGGTGCGTGCTGAGGGTTATTAATTTGCATTGAGTACACAGGACGAGTAGGATGGGTCTACCTAATTAAACCATCTCACTGAAGTGGGTTCAAAATCGACCTACTTTAGCATTGAAATAAGCTTAACTCCAACTTGATCAGGGGTATTTTGAAGTCACTTCCATAATGTTAGAAATATAGAGATATCAATTGTGAAACACTGCTTTTTTAAAAAGAGCTAAACTAAAATATTTAAATTAAGATTAAATGTATTCTTTTATTCACTGACATTGAGTTTAATGAACAAGGAAATATGCTATGGGTCATTGAAAGATATGCAAAGAGCAAGCGATCACAAGTCCAGGATTCTCCACTGAGGGTCCTTGGACACTCATCTCTTCTCATCTCTCTTTATTCCTCTCTAAAATGAAAGTGTTTGTATCTTAACAGGATGGACATGTGTCAGATGCCTTGGGTATGACAGAAAACCCAATTCAAACTTGCTAAAGGACAAGAGGGAACTCATTATTGAAAAGCCCAGGCATCATTTTGACATCGGATTCAGTTTTACCCAAGAACTTGAACACTGCTTTGCACTGTGTTGGCTCCATCCTCAGGCGCCACATAGTGATCCCTGGCCTGGCTCACAGTCCTCACTGCTTGCAGTCCCAGCAGAAAGCGCATCTACCTGCCTTCCTTACTAATATCTAAATATGTCTCTTTGCATCTCATTGCTCTGATATGATCACGTGCTACTCAGTGGATGAATCCTCAGAGCAAAAAGCTGATGCACATTCATGAAATTGGGGGTGACAACAACTCCTCCTGAAGAGAGTGGGGCCGAGTTGGTTATGTAGAGGAAAACCAAGCTGCTGTTGTGAGAAGAAGAGGGAATGAATGCTGGCTTGCCAAAATGAAAGGTCCGGACTAGGTCATCTCAATGATTCCTCTAGTGCTGCTCTCTGTTCTTTTGCCTCGCAGCCTCTCCAATTCACATGTTGAAACCCTAACCACCAGTAACTCAGAATATGGCTGTATTTGCAGAAATGTCTTTAAAGAGGTTAAAATTAAGGTTAAATAAGGCCAGATGGGTGGGTCTTAATCTAATTGGACTGCTGTCCTTATAAGAAGAGGAGAGATTAGGAGACACCAAGAGACAGCAGGGATGTATGCTCAGAGGAAGGACCGTGTAAGGACACAGCAGGAAGCCGATCATCTGCAAGCCAAAGAGGAGAGGCTGCAGAGAAAAACAAACATACTAAAACACTAATCTTGGACTTCTAGGCTCCAAACTTTTAGAAAACAAATTTCTGTTGTCCAAACGACCCAGCCTGTGGTATTTTGTATGGCAGCCCCAGCAAACTAAAGCATCTTCTGAATAAGACACAACCTTCTCTCCACCACATACAGACATCCAAAATATCCAGCCACAAGGTAGGGTTTGTTTTTTTTTTTTTGAAAAGTGCCATGGTAGTGACACATCAGGCCAAAAGAAAGAGCAATCCCTATTTTCAGGTGTCTATAGTTAGACCTCGAGCTTAAGGAGGAGGTGAGGCTCCGTATATAGATTAAAGGAGTGGTTCTCAACCTTCTGGGGCTCCTGGCCCACTTTCAAGCACTAGAATATTTGACAGCCCTCGTGAAATATTTGAATTGCATTCATAGTCACCACACTACTTACCTGGTCCTCCTTTAACAATGGGTCACCATAGTTCATATTTGACCACCCTGCTTCTGAATCTTCTTATATTTGGAAATTGCCCAGTTTATAAATCCCAGTAGAGAAGCTGACAATGACAACTATATGCCTTCCCAGTCTTCATAGCCGCTGGGTGTGGGGAGAGACCCACGTTCTGCTACCCAGACACACCTGCCTGGACTAAATCTGTAGCTAATGATGTAAACAACACAAACCTGGAGGGACTTCTCTGGAAGCGGTGACAGGTTACAGGTAGTAACAGAGGGTTGCTGGGGTAAATAATGGCACAGTGCTGGCTGCCCCTGGTGGGGAGGAGTGGGGGCAGGCAGATGTTAGCTGGGTCCATGACATAAGCTGCAGAATCTGGGGTCTGTCCTGACAAGGTCAGCCCAGCTGTGTGATTCCAAAACACACTCCTGGCTGCCGCCCAGACTCCTACCTCACAGCCCAGGCTCCCAGGTAGTTGCAGAGCTGCTCCAAGTCCTTTTAACAAATTTATTTTTTCTCAAAGTCAAACAGAGTCTTTCTGTAACTGAACTAAAAACCATGACTCACAACACTATTTGAGTTGAGCTCTTCTCTGCCTCCAACTGTGCAAAGTCCTCACCTACTTATCCCAAAAGGGTCTTACTCCACACAAGACCACATCAGCCACTCGGCTGGTGTTACCCTGCCAGAAAGGTATACATCTTACATTTCATGTACATCTTCACTTAAAGCCATAGATAGATAGATAGATAGATAGATAGATAGATAGATAGATAGATAGAGATATAATCTCCATTTAAAACAAAATGCATTTTCAATATATAATCATTTAAAAATATATTAAAATGTATTGTAAATATTTCTTTTGGTCATCTACCTATGAACCGGGTGAGGTGCAGAAGTCTGAAGACACACTGAGTTAGAACACGGAGAACAGGTCTACTCAGTTTCTGGAGGAAAAGAAGAACATCCTACAGCAATGGTTACGAGAGCTGCTGCTTTTACATAGTAAATACAGATTTTTTTCATTTTTCAATTATAGTTCACATTTAATACTATTCTGTATTAGTTTCAGACACACAGCATTGTAGTCGGGAAATCATGTACTTGACACACTGGTCCCCTCAATGTTTCCAGTACCTACCTGGCCCAATACATAATTATCATGATATTATTGACTAGATTCCCTATGCTGTGGTCTACAACTCTGTGGCTGTTCTGTAATTACCAATGTGTACTGCTTCATCCCTTCATTTTTTTACCCAGCCCCCAACCCTCCTCCCCTCTGACAGCTGTCAGTCTCTCTGTACGTCTGTACGTCTGTTTCTATTTTTTAATTTATTTTGCTCTGTAGATTTCATGTATAAGTGAAATAGTATGATGTTTTTCTCTGGTTGACATATACATACAGATTTTAAACATAGATTCTAAGTTTCACCTCAGAGAAACTCACTTTGTACACCTAGAGTAGAGCCCAGAAAGATAAGGTTTTATAATCCTTCCCCGAGTCAAAAGATTGTACAAATGGCTCAAATAAGAATGGAGGTGCAAGTTCCAAAGGAAGATGGTAAAGGACCAAAGTATGACATACCCAACAAATCCTGGGAGACAGGTGTAGAGTAGGGAATCATGACAAGAGCTAAATACCTCAACCTTCATGATGAGGAGTCAACAGATGACTAAAGATATTAAATCAAGAAACGGACTTACAAGTACTATCACTCAGAATATGGCAGCAACCATCAGGAAAAAATTAAAACCGAAATATTTCAACGTTCTGGCTAAATTAACTCCCTCCATTCACAGTCACTTCATGCCTATTATGTTCCTTTTTTTCTGTGACTCTTCATACTTCTAACTGATAACATCTTTTTGTTTGTTTATTTCCGAAGTTATAATAAGCCCCATTAGGCAAGGATCTTGTCTCTCTGGTTCATTGTGTCCCTACAATTGGAACAGTGCCTGTATGTGCCTAATAGATATTTGATGAGGAAAAAAGGAAGGAAGGAAAGAAGGAAGGAAAGGAAGGGAGGGAGGGAGGGAGGGGTAAGTAAAGGTAGATACCTCTGGGAAATGGAAGAGGTATAGCAGAATTTTATATTTTCTTTAATGCTATTATGAACCATTGGAACATTTTTTACTATTAAAATTTATTATGTTCTAACAAAAATTTTAAATGATCTCTCCTAGTAATTCTCATGTGTAACCAGGCTTGGGCACTAGACTAGAGCATGAAAGAAAATACCTATAAAGTTAGAGGAGAATTTAGAATCAGCTATGGATAGATATGGGGAGGGTTACTAATTTTATCAGTAGGCTTTTTCTGTTTTAATATTTTTCCATTTTTATTTTATTTTTGTTTTAGTACTAGGCCTTTCCCTATATCATGTAATGTAAACTTGGAAAGTGGTATCCAGTCTTTGCCTAGTACTTTACCGTTATTCATTCCCTTGTCGAGAAAACTTTTCCAGATTGTTTACTCTAGTTGGATACCCACCTCAGACCCTTTTAAAATTCGAACAATTCACAGATGCATAACACATAACACTGTGAACAGTATCTTAGCATGAACTTCTTGCATTGTTTAATTACCTTTCTGTTCCGTTTAAATGCCAAAACACAGAAAAAGGAGATAAATTTCTCTGCAGGATTCCAGTGATGGCTGTTTTGTGTGGTGAATAATGAATTTGATCTTCTCTCTCATCATTTGCAATTACACACAGCCTGAAAGGAAATAGGAAACAAAACTCCACCCCCTTTCCTCTCTCCAGAAGCTGACTTTAATATCAAGGTCACGAAGATCTTTTCAGCGTTTACCTCACATCTGCAGAGTTCAGTCTGCAACCAGTGTCATATATTCAAGTATACTGATGATTCAGTAGTTTATTTCTTTTAATTTTATTTTATTGATTAGGCTATTACAGTTGTCCCATTTTTTTCTCCCTTTTATTCGCCTCCACCCTGCACACCCCCTCCCACCCACATTCTCCTTCTTTAGTTCATGTCCATGGGTCATATATATATATGAGTTCTTTGGCTTCTACATTTCCCATTCTATTCTTAACCTCCCCCTGTGTATTTTGTACCTACCAATCATGGTTCTTATTCCCTGTACCTTTTCCCCCATTCTTCCCCCTCCCCCTAACTGTTGACAACCCTCCATGTGATCGCTATTTCTGTGAATCTGTTCCTGTTTTAGTTGTCTGCTTAGTTCATTTTTGTTTTTTTAGGTTCAGTTGTTGATAGTTGTGAGTTCGTTGTCATTTTACTATTCAATGGAAGAGGCAAAAAGTGGTGGCATGGTTTGCTCCTACTGTGCCCTCCCATAGCTCCTCCGCTCTGTGTGATGAAAGCTTTGTCTGACTGCAAATGCTACACCCCCTAGAGCCTGCTGTGAGGCATTCTCAAGATCACATGCCTTCTAAGTGGAAGATCAGGACGCTCTTCTGCTCACAGTACAGACTCAGGGCTCAAGACTCAGAGCAATCTAAGGTTCCAGTCTCAGGACTTACCATCCGTGTTTCCAGAAGTAACAAGGTCACATGACTTTTAATTATCTGTTTCATTTGTTTTCAGGTGAGCCAGTTTTTCTTCTATATGCTGCTTTTTCTAACTTTCTAATAACAACCTAGAAGATGTGAGTCTACATACTACAAGAATGATTTGTTTTTATTTAAACTATTTTGAACTTTATTTGCATTTCGAATATGATAATAAACAGAATACTATATCCAAATAAAGTTTATCCACTTAAATATTTGTCTGAGGAGGTCAAACATTCATTCCACTTATGCGCTGCCACACCTCAGAACCTTTTTGGAAGCCTTCCTTGGAAATTGTCTCAAGGTCTGGGGTGCATATTTAAAGACGTTCACAATGGCAGCCAGTCGTTCTTTAGAAATGTAATTGACTTATAGCAGTAACTCTCAAACCTTTTGGTCTCAGAATACTCTGATGCAGGTATGAAAATTACTAAGAATCCCAAAAAGGTTTTGTGTGAATCATTTTATCACAATTGACCATGTTAGAAATTAAAATAGAAATCAAAAAAATTTTAGTAATTGTTTTTAAATAATAATAATAAACCCAGGAAATGTTAACATAAATAACATTTTATGAAAATAATCACCATATTTTCTCAAACAAAAACTTTGTGGGAAAAGTAGCATTATTTTACTTTTTTTGTTAATCATTTTAATGTCTGGCTCAATAAAATACACTGGATTTTTATATCTGTTTCTGCTTCCAGCCTGTCACAGTGTCTTTTTAATTGACATACATGAAGAAAATCCAGACTCTCACACATATGTAGTTGGAGAGGAGAGATTATTTTAAGAATTTTTTCAGATAATTATGAAATTCTTCTATGATGCTATACCAAAACTCAACAAGTATTAGTTTTCAATGGTTAGTTACAAAGTGAATCCAAAACCATACCAACAATCTTCATATTCTGTTACATTAAAATCAATTGGTCTGTCTTGCACTTTGAAAGAATCCATTATCCATGCATAATTTTGTAACATCATGGATTGGTTATTTGGAAAATACTGATTCACTGAGTTGTGCAGATCTCCCAAATATCAATACATTTCATTACACAATAGTATCACGTGCCATAAAACCTCTGGGCAACTCCACTCTTGTGAGAGAATTGGAATTAAAAAGGCAAACAACATCTTAATGTTATTATATAAAATAGGTTTGTCTTCATGGACCTTCTGGAAAACTCTCTGAACCCTCAGAGAATCCCCAGACTACACTTTCAGAACAACTGACTTAGAGGATGAACTTCAAGTCTTTCAGATTCTAGTCTTCTAAGTCACGTTCCCCAATTACACAGTATGAAGTACACGGTTTAGAAACTTAGTAAGTGCAGCTATGTAAGCAGCTTTTGTGGAAAAGTAAATTTCAATGATTTTTTTCTGCTGTTGTCAGGTGTCTTGATTAACATCAGGTTTGATTCCCTCAAGATAATTCATGACATTGGCCCTAAGTCACACCACCAGTCAGAAACTGAGCTGGGCCAAAGTGCACAAAATTTAACACTGTCACAAAAAAATATTTTCCTCTTCCAACCCCTAGAAGGTAGCCCATTTACTTTAAGCAATATTCAAAAGGACCATATTTAGTGTAAGGAATAATGTAATGTAAGTATCACTGAGAAAAAAAGATTTTTCTATAGCTCTAATATAAAACTTTCTGTCTGTTCTCTCCTTTTAAACTGTGACTTATGATTTTAAAATTTAATAGCTAGGAATACCTGAGGTGATCTCATCTAATAATCTAGAGTAATTATCTAATTATGATTTTCGGATTTTCACCATTTGTAAAATTGATGAAAGTGAAAATCAGAAAATCATAATTAGACAACTACTCCGAGGCTGAGCTGAAACCAAATTCCAGATTTCATGACAGTGTTTATATAGTGTTTTCTGCATAGACTAAGAAGATTCTTAAAAGAAAATGCTTAATTTTATCATCAGCTTTCTTTTCCCCATTTTTCACCCAAACCAAATTGGAAATGTGCAAAAATGTATCCACTAATTCAGAAATATTTGAGATGTTTTTTCTTCTAAAAATAATTGTGTCAATTTTAAGTTATAGTCTTGTAACCCACCTGGAAGTCAGAGGTGACATTTTACTAGCAAGGGACAAAAAAATATTGGAATTTAGTGAAATACCCACACATTATAAACTAACCACAATCAGAAAATTATTACATATTTTATCTGCCTTGGTGACATTCTTCCAAATGTAATAAACTAGGCGCAGGGTCCTGAAATAGGCAATAAAAATGATAGTCACAAAAATGACTACGGATAGGTGGAGTGCCATTAATTAAGCTATAATCCCTTTGAAATCAGTCATTACCAGCAGTTTTTTGCTATGGGCCATTAACACTCTAACTAGCAAGTCATTAATACTGGCAATAACCAATTCTGAGGGGATTATTGCTCGAATAAACTATATATATAATGATTTTTAAGCTTTGTAAAAATTTTTACACTTTTATGTTAACCTTTGTAATAAGTTAGTATGGCAGAATTAGCTAAGAGTATTACTGACTCATTTATTAAAACATAAATATTTATCTCTCTCCATCTGTCTACCCCTATATATTTGTTTTATCGTGTCCTTCGTGTTTGAGGACGGTGCCCCTGACAGGCCAGTATGTTGAGGGTTTTGCTGTCCTCTCTGTGTACGATGTCCGTGAAGGCTTGTGGTGGTCTGCAACTGCCCTCACTCACTGAGAGCCCAGCATTACCACTGACTTTATCTTTTAAAGTCCAAGCCCACTCGAAGTCATTTTTTTGTCCAATTTCATCTAGGTCAGTTTGCTGATTTTTTTTTTTTTTTTTTTTGGCATGCTTGTGACGCTGAGTTTCTTTAGTAATGTAGACAACCCCTGCAATTTGCTCTGAGTACAAAGGACCACACTCAGCACAGAAACAGACCCAGCATAGGGGAAAGGGTGGGTGCAAAGTTTCCTGAAGATTTGACTTGTTAACAGTAGCCCAGAGGTAAACGTCTTGGCTCTGAGTCCCTCCTGTTTTCCCAGGCCCCTAGGCGCCAGCAGGGATTTGGTGATGGCTTTTTCCATAGTTATGTTATCATCGTATCTTGGATCTGAGGTAGGAGTTGCAGGGAAAGGTACTAGACCTCTCTGATACATATTTAATATTACAACTTGACTTTTAGATAATTTTACAAATCAATAAACAGCAAACTTATAGCCCTTCTAAAATAATGAGCCAAATAAGGAAAAATTATGGGGTATAGGGAAGGATTCTGGAAAGGAAGAACAGGAGTTGGTAGAAGGCAACCGACCTTCTTGTAAAGACTGACAAAATCTACTCAGCTCAAAAATAGTATTGAGGCATAAGAATATTTTATCAAGAGTACGATTAATGTTATCTATAATATTCAAGGGATATTTTCTCTGTGAAACTGATAAAATAGATGAGAACAATCCAAAGTGAAGACCGCCAATTTAAAGCTGAAATAAAAAGTATATTCAACACTACAGAAAATTAACAAATGAATTAGAAAATAAATTTGAAAAGTTTCTTAGATGAAAGGATTAAAAAATGGCAAGACTAATAGGTAAGGCTACATAAAAACTAGAAACTTTTGTACAAAACCAACTTTCACAAATTGAATTTTCTAAATACTGGGAAAATATTTACCGAAGAAAATCTGACAAAGGTCTTACAGCATTAACTTTAAGGAACTGATAACAAACAATTAGAAAATTCTGGCTCCAATAAGTTAGTGGACAGCAAACAATTCAGGGAAGTGACAAATACATAAAACAATAACTACCTACATTAGTAATCATACATACATATTAAGTTAAAACAAATATTTTCACTATCAAATTAGAAGAAATACAAAAACCTGTAATACAAGTAGCAAAAATGCAAAGTCAGAAACAGTCAAAAAATATGTCCTGCTGGAGGAATGAAAGGAACCAACTCACTTCACTTTACCTTTTCTCAAAAAGCAATTTGGCAATTTAGAAATATAGCAATATATTTTGAAATCAAAGTATCTACAACCACTATGAGAGTAATACAAGGGGACTGACACTCACCCTGCTCAGAGATAGCATCCATGATCCCTCCCATGGAACTGGAGCTTATGACTACTTGACCAGTAAAGTATGGGAAAAGGTGCTTTCTGATTTCCATAACTAAATCATAGAAAGTGTACAACTTCCATCTGGTGCTCTCACGCCTGTGATGCTCACCCTGGGAACCCAGCCACCAGGCTGTGAGAAAGCCAAGCAGCCACATGAAAAAGCCATGTTCCAGCAAGAGCTTCAGCTGTGTGATTGTCCCCAATCATCAGCCTCAACTGCCAGACAAGATGAAGCCAAGCAAAGCAGAGATGAGTTTGCCCTACTGAGGCCTCCCCAAGTTGCAGCTTTATCAGTAAAATCATGTTTTCTTCCAATCTCTACAACTTTAAGCTTTTTTGATTTAGAAGTCTCGGTCCCCCAAAATGAATGCTTCCAACAGGGAATACAACAATGGTCCCAGTGAAGTAGAAGTTAACACTACCAACTAGCCGTTCCAACTTCTCCTTGCTAATGAACCAACAAGCAAAAAATGGGGGAGTAGGGATTATCATACTGGCCTGGTGACTGGTATTTATTGACAAGGTGTAATTATGTTACTGCTGCACGCTGTGGGTAGGATGGACTATGTCTGGAACTCAGGGGACTCTCTTAGTACTCCCTCTTAGTACTTCCTAAGTCATGTTTAGAATTATGGTCACTAAAAGTTTACAAATTCTAAAATATCATGCCAAATCTTTTGTTCCAAGACAAAGACCAAAGTGACAATCTCAGTCACCAACTTTACATGCATAGCCAGGAACACAAAGAGCCTAGACAAAGTGGGGACAACCCAGACCACCAAGTCCTACAGCAGTGATCCCCTCAAATTCAGGAAAAGATTCCTCTCTGAAGCACTGAGTTTCAAGAAGCCCAGCTGGCCAGACTGCATGGAAGGAAGGAGAGGTGCAAAGTGACTGTCACTGGCCACTGTACACTTCCACATTTCCTCAGTTCCAACTCCCGTGATGGACACATTTTACCCTCCCCCATGAAAATAGCTCAATGTGAGTTGTAAGTGTATCTTATACACCATTGTGCTCACACATTAAAACTAGAATACATTTTCCCTCTCTTTATGGAAATGTTCAAATATTCTGAATATGGTTTCAAAACAGGATTTTGTTACTGAAGAAGAGAAACTTTTGTTTCTTGCAAGTTATAAGGATGGACGCTGAATAGATCTTTAAGTAGAAATTCTTCCTCCATTTGAACTCAGCAAAAAAAAAACCAAAACCTTGATTCCCTGATATTCCTGAATGTATCATCTCTAAAAATCAATTGTTATATTATCATTTATTAAAAAACAATAATAATGAAGCCTTATCTTATGAGCTGTAAGAATTTTGAAAGGTCAGTCACAGCCATAGTTCAATACAAGATCACTTAAAAATTCAGACAGTATCATATTAAAAATCGAAGCTTTTAGACATTTAGCTTTACTTAAAAGTCACCCAATATTAAACTGTATTGCTTCACTTATTTAAAATCCCTATAATAAAGATTTTTGTACATCTTCTCATATATAGTAGTCCCTGATGATTACACCCCGAAGATATTAAAATCCCAGCCTGTCAAACTCACCAGAAAATAACCTCAGATGTACACTTGGCCATCTTTGTAATACTGAGTTAGCAATGTGAAAGATTATTTATAGCTAGGATGCTGCATTTTCCACTTTGCAAATGAGCTTTAAATTGGTAGCCCATTTGCTGACTTGAATTGGGTGACTGAACCTTAAGAAAAGTTAGAGCCATCAACCTTGAGTAATTGTTGAATATGTTCAGGACTGGGGGAGGGGTGTTCAAGCTGGTTTCAGAACAGCTACAGAAACACAAAGGAAAGTTCACAAAAACCCATAGGAAATAAGACATTTGAGTGAAATGCTGGAAGGAAAGGAAATACTTGGCTGAATATATGAATTACCTTTGTCCGAGTTTGTCTGAATTATTTTCATATACCCTGAAAATTGATACCCATCTTAAGCTACAATCTATAGTTAAAAAGTAAATGAAATATGTAAATGTATTTTTTTTAATGGAACACAGTACATTTTCAGTCTTCCCTTGCTCCGTGGGTTACCTTGTCTAACAGAATGCTCTTGATATTGTTTTTGTTCATTTATCCTTTAAAATTATTTTTAAAAACTACATACCCCCTCATCTATTTATTTGCTTGAAAATTAAGATTTTTATAATATTTTATTATGTAAAAGAGATAATTTCCAGTGTGTTAAAAATATTAATATCAATAGATGCAGAAAAGCACTTGATAAAATCCAGCACCCATTTATGATAAAAAACTCCATGCAAAGTGAGATATGGGTAACATAACTCAACATAATAGAGGCCGTATGTGACAAGCCATCAGCTACCATCACACTCCACAGGGGGAAACTACAAGCTTTCTCCTCAAGATCAAGAACAAGAGGAGGCCCACTTTCACTGCTCTTATTCAACATAACACTGGAAGTCCTAGCCAGAACAATCAGACAAGAAAAAGGAATAAAGGCTTTCAAATTGAAAAGGAAGAAGTAAAAGTGTCACTATTTGCAGATGACATGATACTATATAGCAACAACCCTAAAGATTCCACTAAAAAAACCTACTAGAACTAATAAATTATTCAATAAAGTACAACAGCAGGATTACAAAATAAATATTCAGCCCTGACCACCATGGTGCCAGTTGGTGACAGTTGGGTACTGAAAATATCAGAGGGGACATTCTGTAAAGTACAGGGGCAGGCAAAGTAGATTTACAGTTGTGAGTACGCTAAACAGAGTTTATTCTTGTATTATCATTTATTAATTACTGTATTATTTATTTGTATTATAACTGTAAACCTATACAACTGTACACTTACTTTTGCCCACCCCTGTATGACTGTCTAACCACTGTACTGTGGTTACTGAAACTAACTAATACAAAATAATTTTGAGTGTAAACTGTAATAGAAAAAATATTTTAAATTTAAAAAATAATAAAAGAAATATGGAAACAAAAAAAGGAGAGAAAAATAAGCACTTGTCTGTTCATTGCAGCATTACTTATAAAAGCAAAGATCTGGAAGCACCCAAGTGTCCATCAATAGACAAGTGGATAAAGAAGTGATGCATATAAACAATGGAATATTACTCAGTCCTAAAAAATATGAAATCTTACCATTCACAACAACATAGATGGACCCCCAGGGTATTATGCTAACTGAAATAAGTCAGACAGAGAAAGACAAATACCATATGGTTTCACATATATGTGGAATTTAAAGAATAAAATAAATGAACAAATAAACTCATAGATACAGAGAACAGACTAATTGTTGCCAGAAAGGAGGGTCTTTGAGGGGCTGGGTGGAAAAAGTGAAGGGATTAAGAAGTACAAATTGCTAGTTATAAAGTAGCCATGGGGATGTAAAGTACGTGGGGAATATAGTCAATAATATGTAATAACTAGGTATGATGTCAGGTGGGATAGCATCTAACAATTAATGCTAGCTTAGATTTAATAAAATACGAGACTATAATGATTTAATACCCACAGCGATCCATTTTTTAAATTACATGTCCCTTTCGTTGTAGTAAAATATACATAACATGAAAATTACCATTTTAGCCATTTTTAAGTGCACGATTCAGCAGAATTAAGGGCATTCACATTGCTGTGAGACCATCCCCACCATCCACCTCCAGAACTTTTTCATCCTCCCAAACTGACACTTTGTACCCATTAAACAATAACTCCCCACCCCTCTCGCCCTAAACCCTGGTAACCACTATCCTACTTTCTGTCTCAATAAATGTAACTACTCCAGGTACCTCATGTAAGTGAAATCATAGAATATGTCCTTTTATGTGTGGCTTATCACACTTATCGGGCAAGCACGCACATACACACACATACACACATGTGCAAAATTAAAAGAAAATCATTATTTCCAGGGACAGTACAGTCTAAATCCTCATTAAAATAGTTCATCCATTAAGATAGGAATCAGCTATGTATAACTGAAAACCCAAAGAAGTAGCTTTACAAGTTAGAGGGTTATGTATTTATCATAGTAAAGAAGTCTGGAGGTAGACAGTCCTGAACCAGTATGGTTCGAGTTGGGCTCTTTCTAACTTCCCACCTCCCCAGTATCTGGGCTTAATCCTTATGGTAACGAGACAGCTGCTTGAGCTTCAGCCATCACATCCAAGACCCCGGCCACAGGAGAATGATAGGCCCTCCCTGTGAAAGGAGACCTCCGGGAAAGCTCACATTATTCTTCCCCTTGTATGTCACTGGCCAAAATTTCCACAGATTTCCTTGCCTAAAAGGAAATCATATCAAACATTATTAAACCAATTATTTCACCAATTCCCAAGGCCCCTCATAAAAATAGGCCCTATAATAATATATTGCCAAAAGCAGAACTATTCTCTCTGATGACCATTTTATTACACTTACGCCTGGCAAAGGCATCGATTTTTTAAAATTCTGTTCTAATTAAATTTCAGTGTTTCGAATCCTTCTCTCATAACCTTTAAAATCTGAAAGGAGGCAGGATAAAGATTTATCATGCTCTTTTACAGAAAAAAATCCTCAGAGGTCAGAGAGAAGGTGAGGAGTGGAAAGCTCATTTTAGCTTTTCACGTTTTGCCACTTTCTTCATTTTACTTATCTTTCAACTGGGCATGTCTAATGAGCAGCAGCTTTATTTTTATCATTATGTGGAATACCCAACTCTGAATTCGGGTAACGCCGAATAAGCAAATCTTAAATGGTTTATTGGGAAAACCACAGAATACTACGGATAGGAGTGAGAGAAAAGGGAAGTTCCATTAACGCAACAGTGAGCCAACGACTTCTCCAAAATGAGGAAAGTTTTTTGCCATCCAGCTGGAAGTTTTCTACTTCCCGCCAAAAGCAAAACTGATTTATATAATCCCTGCTACTGATACATCCCCAAAATTAAGATGAGAAACTTTTTTCATACCTGAAGGACCCACAGCAGGTATTTTTTCAGAAAGCTCACTGAAGCAAAGTTTTTGGTAGTTCAGTATTGCATAGCTTTGCACACTAGCAAGTTGAGAAATTCAGAAATAACATTAATAAACTCCTTACAGTTAAAGGGAGTTTTCAACAAATAAATATAGAGTTTATGAGAATTCTATGTGCAGAAATGAGTGAAATTTGGACCAGCATAGAAAGAGGAGAGGTAACTGGGAGGTCACTGAAAAACCCTTGAAACAGAAGAGGAAATTCAGTAAGAATTACAATACAGATTTTTTTCTTTAAATCAATGTAACAGTGTATATGCCTAATTATTTAATTAAAAAAGATTTAAGTTAAATAAAAAACAATAACATACCACATTATATATTTTTTATTTTGTTATGGATAAATCAGTTCATAAAACAATATTTAAAATATTGTAGGTAAGCCGTTTTTCTTCAAGTCACACAAACCTGGGGAGTACAAATCAGTTCATATAAACAACATTGTAGAGAAAACAGCAGACTGTCGACAAACAGGCTATCTAACCAACAATACAGAATAGCTTTTCCCGCCTCGTGAAGCCTGTGGGGCTGCCAGGAACAGGACTTCTACAATGACAAATGAGTCTGGACGGCTGTGGGCCAAGGCCACTTTTGCCAGCTATGAGCAGGCTCTGTGGAACCAGGGGGAGCACGCAGCTCTTCTTAAAATTGAAGGTGTTCATGTGCGAGATGAAACCGAATTCTAGCTAGGCAAGATACATGCTTATGTGTACAAAGCAAAGAACAACATAGTGATTCCTGGTGGCAAACGGGACAAAACCAGAGTATTCTGGGAAAGGAACTCATGTTTATGGAAACAGTGGCATGGCTCCTGCTAAGTTCTGAAACAACACTCCTTCTAAGGCCCTTGGACACAGAATCTGTGTAATGTTGTACCCCTCAAGGATCTAAACTTATTGAAAAGTAAATAAGTAGCCCTGACCAGTGCGGCTCAGTTGGGTGTCTGTTCCACAAAGCCAAAGTTGCCAGTTCTATTCCTGGTTGGGGCACATGCCTGGGTTTCAGGTTTTCCCCAGTCAGAGCGCATACAGAAGCCAACTGATGGATGTTTCTCTTCTTCTCTTTCTCCCTCCCTTCCCTCTCTCTAAAATAAATACATTATTTTTTAAATTAAAAAAATACAGAATAGAAAATCCAAAACCAAACACACATACACAGCCCTCTGGTTGAAGACAAAGGTAAAACTGCAGTATTGTGAGGGGAAAATGGCCCTTTCAATAAATGGTGCTGGACCAACCTGATATTCATATGGAAAAAAGTGTACCTTGACCGCCAACCTTATACCATACATCCAAATCAAGCATAGATAGATTGCTGATGAAAGTGTGAAAGGAAAGCAGTAACCATAGAAAAACACTTTCATGACCGGGGGGTAGGCAGAGATTTCTGGATGAGAATGCAGAAAGTGCTGGCTATAAAAGAAAATAATTGATAAACTGAACTCCGTGAAAGTTAAGAATGCCACTGCTCTTCACGGTGCCTTCATAGAACACCATAAGAAACGTTATCAGGACACTAGAGTCTTCATAGGACCGTAAGGAAATGGAAGGCAATCTAAAGAAAGGCAGGACACATTCACAACACCTATCCAACTGAGGATTCGTACCAAGAATACAAAAAGAACTCCTGCACAGTAGTAATACAAAGACATATACAGAACAGGCAAATGGGTAAAAGTCTTGAACATACTTTTCACAAAAGAGAATATATAAATAACCAATAAACATACGGAAATGTACAGGGTAAAGAAAATTAAAACCAACCAGAGCATTATACCACTCCGCACTCATCAAAATGGCTACAATAAAAAAGGTAGAAAATACCAAATGCTTAGAAGAATATGAAGTGACCATAACTCTCATGCACTGCTAGCAGGAAGGCAAATCAGTTCAGTCGCTCTGGAAATCTAGTTCGCCGTACCTATCAAAGACGAACACACACCTGCTCTATGACACAGCGTTTCCACTCCTGGGAAAGGTGAATACCCAATGGAAATGTATAAATGTATTTACTAAAATATAGATAGCAGTACCACCATCAATAGTTGAAATTCAAAACTACCCTAACACCCACCAATAGTACAATGAACAAATAAAGTATATTCAAACAATCAAATACTATACAGCAATAGAAAGAACCCTGCATTAAAGAACCTGAATGAATCCAGCAAATGTGGCGTTGAGTTAAAAAAAAAAAAAGCCAGACATAGAATACTGTATCATTTCATTTATATAAGGTACAAAAACAGTTAAAACTAGTGTGTGCAATTAGGAGTCCAGGGAGCAGTCGCCCATGGTGAGGACAGTGATTGTAAAGAGACCTGAAGGGGTCCAGGATGCTGGCCATGACCTGGTTCCTCATCTGGGTACTGGCTGCACCTGCATGTTCAGTTTGTGCATGTTTACCAGTCCTTGCTCTTTAGATATGTACACTTTCTGTATGTGTGCTATACATTAATAAAGAGTTTCTTAAGAGCCAATTATGGACTGAGACTGCCTGCGTTCACACTTGCTAGCTGTGTTGGTTTTGAGCAAATTAATCTTAGAATTTCATACTGGCAAAATGCACATAAAAGCAGGATCTACTTCACAGAACTGCAGAGAATATTAAAAGTCCACCGTAATGTAATAAACAGGGTCCCCAAAATTCCACTGGGTATAAACACACATGCCACGTTGAAAGGTTGATCAAACGGCAGAGCAACCCTGTGCCACTCCACAGCTGGGGGCTCTCGGGAACCAGCCAGGCAATCCAAACCCGCTTCAACCCTGGCTGTGTAGTTTGTCATCACTTGATGACAAATGTCGGCTCTGGTTTGAATATTAACAGAGATAGTTCTAGATTGTATGGACAACCAGGATTTCCAAGACAAAAGGGGTTGGCTGGTGCCCACTAGTCATCCATGGAGAAATGGGGTTGGAGTCCAGGGCCTTTGCCATCCTGCTTCCTGAGCCTGAACATCTTCCATTTCCAAACTTAGCATGATGCCCTCTTCCGTTTTCCTCTGTCTTTGAAGAGAAATTTAAAATACTTTTTATAAATTTATTTTTTTCATTACCATTTAACCCCCTATACTCCCTTCCCCACTGTTAAGCCACTCTGGTTTGAAAAAAACACAGGCTGGGCAGAGGACAGGAGAGACACATCAACCCCTTAAGGTCTGAACTTGCAATTTGGAGGATGGGAGGTTATTAAACACAAAAGTCATGTGAATAATAAGTACTTAAGGAATGTTAGCTGTTTCCCCTCTTGCCTGTTGACCCACCTACTTTGCAAGACCACCAAACCCCCTCAAGATTTTTCCCAGCTTTTTCTGGCAGTCCTCAGAGTCTGTAGGGTTCTCTGCCATGCACTCGATCCCATCATCCCCTAAGACACCAGATTAATAAACAGAAATGAGTGAGGAAGCATCACTGTCCTTAGAAGTCTTCAAAATACTGCATCCAGGTTGTCTTCCACGCCACAGAATGTCGTGCTTCCCCTCTTGGACTTGATGAGGGAACCAAGGGAACCCTGCTCTGCTTAGCAATGTCTTATAGAAGTTTGCGGGGGAGAGCAACTCTAAAGTCTTGGGGTATTTAGGGAACTTTTTGTGTTTTTTTATCTTTTCTTCTTTTTTTATGTGTACAACCATTCTGTAATTCAAATAGCCATGGGAACTGGACCATCCCACGGCTGAGGGCTCAGCCCCCTCTCTCAGATGACTGAGGTGGCATCTTATTATTGGGCTTAGCCAGACTGCTTCTCTCCTTCGGATAACCACAGTCCTGTTGCAAACACACGTCTGGCAAGCTCGTCATTCCAGTCAATTAGACACACCTAGTTATATAGTCTCACTCCCAACAATGCTGGCACTTGAACTCAAGGAGAAATTTCTCCCAAAATATTTCATTATGCATCATTGGCTTTATAAAACTCAGAGCTTAAAGAATATTTCATACAGCTCTGAAGATGGGGATCTGAACCAGGTAGATCCAATAGAAAAATGGGATGAAGACTCTGGGACCCAGAACAGTACTCAGAAACCTTAGTGCAATGGTATCACTCTTCCTTTCTACAAGGCCAGGCCTCCCTGATGTGTGCATGCCACAGGGTGTATCCAGAGATCATACAATTCCTGGGACATCCATTGAAACTCCACCCTTTCTCTCCCACTCAAGAAAACATGTTAGAATGTAAGAAAGTATAAATGATGTTTAATTATAGATATAAACTTGACCGTGATCTAATCTACTGAAGCAGCAAAACATTCACGAGTTTAGTTCCTCTTTATTCAGAAAACATCACTTGCAACCCACTGCGCCAACAGACGTTTCGATCACTGAGTGTGTCTCAGTCCCATGACAGTAAAACCCACTACCTGAGTAAGATTCAACTCATCAAGATTCATTAGCTGACAAAGGGCAAAGCCCAAATCAAACTAACTTGGGGGCAAGGGGGAAATTAGCCAAAAGTATATGGGAGAATCTTACTTGGATGCAGCAAGGGCAGGGTAAAGGTAGACCTCAGAGACAAGTTGAATGCCACCTGGACTTTTCTGTCTTTGTCTTTTATATCTGCTTCCTTCTCTCCTAGGGACCAGGTTTCTTCTCATTACAGAGAACATGGACACCCAAGCTTCTGTGGCTCTGACAGCCAGAGAGGGCTCTCTCCCGTTGGTTACCATGTGAAAAACCATGGAAGGACAGTGATTGGCAGTGGTTCTGTCAGGTGCCTGTCCCAAACCAATCAATAAGGGCCATAGGGTCTTGGCCCCAGATACAGATACCCTTGCAAACCAAGGCCAATGCAGAGAAAGGAAAATTACATCTGCTACAAAGATTCATTTCTATCTGGATGTGGCATAGTTTCTATTCTGATTATGGCATTTACTGAATGCAGGGGATAAAACCAACAGTGAGTCACATAGAAAGCCAAAATTAGAACCAGAGAAGTAAAAACCAATTAAGTGGTTTTCTCAGTTAAAAGAGCCAGACATTAGGCTTAAATCAGAGTTGGAGTGAATATCACAGCAGTCTGAAAGTGAGTGAAAGGAAGCTGTTTGTGACAGTCTGATGGCTCCCCATGATAAGGCACTGATCCCCATCTTTAATAATAACCAATAATAAGCACACCGCAAAACTCTCTTCTACTTCTTATATTATGGGTAAAATTGTGCAGGCTGAATAAAATGCAATTACTACTTTGGGCAGAACAGATGAAAACCCATAGCTCCTACACATTAAAAAGATTCAGTGGGTGGAAGACCTAAAGAAGAAAGACGTAATAATGTTTTTTATGATTATTACTTCCATTGTTATTATTTTGGCTTGGGTTATTATAATTATTATTATAATTACTTTTTTATTGATACTTCTCTTTACGTTTATCTTGAGACGGAAACAATAACTGCCCAGCTCTCCTTGTAAATGTGCCAAGGGAGTAGTTGGAAGTAATGATGAAAAAGTCTTTTTCTTTTATATTAGTCCTGCTATAAAAGGGGTGGTTACTCTTTGTGAAAATGTAGCTTATGTCACATAAAATAGTTACATTTTTTTCCCAAAGCTGTTCACTCAAATCTAGAAGTAACTTCTTCTTCTTTATAAAAAAGCATACTTGAGTGATTATCAATCAAATCTTCTGAACTTCCCTTCCTCATATAATATGCAGAGTTAATAAAAAGGCAAGGCCCTCGTTTCTGTGCCTGGGTCTTACATTCCCCCGTGTTCCAGTGCCCCGTTGACTCTGCTGATTAAAGAGCTCACATAGCAGGATTTCGTGTGATCTGTGTTTTTCAAGAGGAAGAGAATAAGAATTAATTGATCTTTTGTCCCTGAATAATACTATTTGATGGAAATTTAATAGGAGCTGGTAGATTTCAATATCACCAGGAAGCCATAGCGAACATGACATTTCAATTTGTTTCTGAATCATTCATATAGGAGAAGAGCCAGGAATATACATACGTTAATAAGCTTTCTGACAGAGCAATGAGGGAGAGAGAAGGAAAGAAAGAACTACACGGATCCTTCATCCATAGGAGACTCCGCAAGAAATGAGTTTGAGCTGTATATAGAGATTTCTTTTCAGTCCTGTTTATGAGCTAGGAATAAATAAAAGTGTATTTCTCTGGGGGGACTATTCCACTGATAACACAGTTTTGCAAGACTTTTAGAGGACTTGGGGATGCTCTTCAATGCCCCCCCAAACCCCCACCGTGGCATCAGTTAGCCAATGCACTGGGGCTCAGCATCCCCACCCCCACCCTGTGGGGCCTCCTGCTTAGCCCATACCCATCCCTGCAGCACTCTTCTCCCCAGGTTTCAAGGCCGCTCAATACCCAGCCCCTCTAATCGCAGCAGGAAGCAGCCTAAGCAGCCCACTCTCTTCAAGGCAGTCTTGTGACTGAACATGCTACCTCTGGAGTGTTTGTGCTCTGAATGGGAGAAAATAATGCTTAATTATCAAGAATGACCTAGTGATGGATTTCCTGCCTCGTGAAGCCTACTACCTGACCAGTCCTTCCACAGAGCACACTGCCTTCCAAAAACCCGAGTGCCCTTGACTATATTCATTAGCAAGCTAGAGCTACTAATCTGAATAAAGAAATAGATTTTTCCTAATTTACCTTTCAGAGCAGCCAAATAGCCCTCCTTAACTAACCTTGATAATTGACTTTTTAGAAAAATTTGCTTCAAGGGTCTTATTAAAGGGTGAGAGTTAAGAAAGTTCATTTAAGTATTTTATTTATTAAATAAATTAATACACATGTAAGTTTTCAAGAAAAAAAATCTCTATGGTGAAGAGAGGTTTGCCAAACATGCATACAAACACCCACACATTGTTATACTCAGAAAGATAAAAAATGGACAATTAGACCACATCCTCTTAAGCTGCCTCCTTCATGGAAGCCAATAAACCGTTAATGCCATCTCTGTCCTATGGGGTGTTTACACCTGGGACAGCCTAGGTGGATTGTAATTAATCATCATACATCACCAAGCTCCACTTGCTGCCTAACAGATGCGTCCTCTGCAACCTCCATGCTTTCCCCACTTCTGTTCGTCCATGGGCATTTTCCTTCAGAGCGCTGCACAGCTGAGTGACTCCATATCTCTGGTAACTTTTCTTTCAGTTTTGCTTTTTTGTTTGAAATACTATCAGCCAGGTGTAGTAAACTGAATAATGCCCGCCCACCTCCAAGCCTTGTGTCCACATCCTAATCCCGGGACTCTGCGAATATTGCCTTACATGGCAAAACAATTTTGTGAATGTGAGTAAATTAAGTCCTGAGATGGAGACATTATCCTGAATTATCCAGGTGAACCCGATGATGTAATCACAAGAATCCTCATAAAAGAGAGACAGAGAGAGATACTATGACCAAAGTGGGAAAAGTGATGTGTTTACAGCAGTAGAGACTAGAATAAGGTACTTTGAAGGTGGAGGAAGGGGCCATGAGACAAGATGCATAGTTGGCCTCTTGGAGTTAAAAAGGGCAAGGAAATGAATTCTCTCCTCAGAGCTTCTAGAAAAATCCAGCCCTTCTGACACCTTGACTTCAGCCCAATAAAACTGATTTCAATCCTCTGACCTCCAAAAGTGTAAGAAAATTAATTTGTGCTGTTTTAAGCCACTAGATTTATGGTAATCTCATAACAGCAGCAAAAGATTCATGTCGGGCATGAATATTTTA
>VMDR010011016.1:0-29443 GCA_007922815.1 Macrotus californicus
TTATTTCCTTTAAAATACTTGTCCCTAATTCAAGGCATCTTTCAAGATGCCCATGAAGACAAATTCTTTTTTTTTTATTGTTCCACCTCCATATCTATGGTATCTTTATCACCTGATATGTTACTTATTTCAACCCCACCATTTCACGTAGTCAAGAAGTTCTTGAAGGCAGTATCTTCAAACAACTTTTACGTAGTTCATAGTCACTCTTGTAGTTCTGGTTGCCATCTCATCTAAATGGCTAATTTGTAATAAAATTACACATATGTGTTATTCTAGTGGTAAAGCATTCTCATATATGATCAGATTTATTAACTTTCTAGAGGGTAAGCTGGATGACATATTACGTCATGTTGGCTGTAGAGTGCTCAGAAAAACAGGAAAACTTACTCTAACTAAGACTGCGTGCACTGACCCTTTCCTGGGCCCTCCTTCCTTAGGGACACTCTAAGAAGAATGATTGCCTGTTTATGTATCAGTCAAGTTGAAAAAGAATAAATCAATGAGACTGACCTGCAGAGATAAATTTGTAACCCAAGTAAACATACAAAAACTCATAGAACAAAATAAATATTTGGGGCAGTATAACTGACCGAGTTATATAATAATAATGTAAATTTTTAAAAAATTAATTTTGAAATAAATTTAACGTGAGGAAAATGCTGTTTTATTCACATATTCTGTCTTATGTGAAGTCAATTTGTTCTAGAAAAATAGTTAACATTCATCTCTGCCACGTCTTTCAAATCAGTTTCTCTGCACACATCATGCCCTTGTCTCCACAGGACATAGACTTCTGTCTGCTTGGTCTCATAGAAACGTAGCTTTATTTTCAAAGAGAAGTTTTACTTTTCATGAGTGTGAGAATATAGGCAAAAGAATGAAGGACCTCTAGAGTTCCATTTTCCTAATAGAGTTCTGTTGTTCTGGAATGATTTATTTTTGAATAAGGAAAAAATGTAAGGAACTTGGAACACAGACAAAAGTACCTTCTCATCAAAGGTTGTCTATTGTTTCATGAATCACATGTGATGGATGAGATTTATGAATTAGAATCTGTGTCAAAAGATTTACAGCATACTAAATTAGTTATGACATCTTCTCGTCGGTGTGCATAAACTTTCAACAAAATATCTATATCATCACCACAGGAGCATGGCCGGCCCAATCCCTTCATTTCACTGCAGCACATCCAGGCCCTGTCACCGCAGTTGATGAATTCTTGAAGGAATGGGCCTCGGATCAATTAAAATAAACACCGCAAGCTGATTTATCAAATCTTTTCTGAATGCTCTCAGAAAATGTCAAAAATCTGATCCATTGACAGAAAAAAGTCAGAGAATCGTGGCAGCCTATGGGATCACAAGACCTTTTCAAAACCATCATAAATCACCACAGAAAACAAATGGGGCACCATGTGATAAGATTTCTTCTGACAGCTTTGCCTCAACGAGACATATATGAGATAAATGGATACCTTTGTCTGGACCCAATTGCCAGTTTACAAAGTTCCAAGTTGTCAAACTGTAAAATACACCAGTATCAAAGTCCTACAAATAACATACCTTTTTTGGATATACAAAAGTGGACTCAAAATAACATCCCCTTGAGTTCTATTTCATTGTTGTAAGCTATGTAATATCCCTGCCGGTATGTGAGCTTTCTGGAAAAAATAAAGAGCACACACACATGGCAGGCTCCAAATCTACCTTCCTACACGTCCTTGTGTGAACTAGCGAAACTTTGTTCACCGTCCATTATTAAAAAAAACTGCTTCATAGTGCTAAAGTGCATCTCATCAAGGTACCTTTTATAAATAAAAAATCTCACTCTTGTGTTATTTCATACAGGTTAGGAACACATTCAGAGACAATAACAGGCTAGCCTATTCTTCTAATCGACTTCAGGAATAGAGAAATGCTACCATTAAAGAACTTTTGCAAATGTAATAAAAATCTATAGGCATAATGCATAGGTCTAGGAATTCACAGTAAATTTTAATTATAAATTATAACTTGTATATTTCTCTATAGGTAGCAAATAAAAAGTCACATAAATATGAGAAATTTCATATATGAAGCTGGTTTTCCTAATTCAAAGAAACCAAGGAGCCTCATTCTCAAATTAAAACTGAAACCTGAAACAAAGGGAGGGCATCTATAAATGATATTTTAGTATGAACCTTTACTGCTTCCACAGTAATGAAAATTGAGCTTAGCCTTATAGGTCTCAGATAATACTTATTTTTCTTTTCTTAAAAGATTTTTATTTATTTATTTTTATTTTTAGAGAGAGAGAGGGAAGGGGAAATGGAGAGAAACATCAAAATGTGGTGTCTCTCATGCACCCCCTATTGGGGACCTGGCCCGAAACCCACGCATGTGCCCTGACTGGGAATTGAACTGGTGACCCTTTGATTCGCAGGTTGGCACTCAATCCACTGAGCCACACCAGTCAGGCAGATACTACTTACTTTTCAAAGAGCAATAAATCCAGTGGACTAAAGAAACAATTTCCCATGCTACTCCCACGACTGACAGTACCTCCCTGATTCTCTTTCCCCACCTTTAAGGCCTGACTCAAATCCTACCACTTCACGCGCCTTCCTTCTTCAACTATGGAAGGTCTGACTTGTTTGATTACTAATCCAAAGCCACACTCACTAGCAAAGTAACCTTGCATTTCTAGGCCCTGCCACTTACTGGTTTTAATAGTAAGAAACCATTTCATTACAGTCCAATATCTGGGGTAGTATTCTAGGATCAGGTTAGAGTAGGTCTCCTGAGACCTGTATAGAAAAAGACCTGATGCTTCTCTGGTCAGGGTGATTTCACCATTGTTGAAATTGTTAAAATAGGTTTTGTAGTGGGTGCAAGGATTTTGTTTACTCCACAAACATTTGCTGAGTATCTGCTGTGTCTCATGCACTGGGCTGGACCCCAGAGTCACCATGCTCAAGTCACCGTGTTGCCGGGTAACAACACGAGGCAGTTACTAGTGGAGAGAGAGAAGCCGCGCCCATTTTTTTCTTTAACTGCTCAGCAATCTAGAGGATATTGCTAGGAAACTTAAGTGGCAAAGACTCTCAGAGACCCTTCTTTTTCATTTAAGGAATCAATGAATGGTCTTTGCCTTTTAAGCAATAGTCAACAGGGGAGAGAAGGTAACTTCCAGGACATCTAATTTGACAGCCTTTTATCCCAATGATCACATACCTTTTAGGTTAGTGTAACATGAGTTTCCACCCATTCGTTCAGAGCAAATCTCAGGGCCATCAGTGGTCACTCTGAAATGTCTATTAATTTGGAAACTGATCAGGAGAGAACATTACATCTGAAGAGCACAAAGCAAATATGCCAAGTTTATTTTGGAAGCAGGAGAATTAAAACAAAGATTACAGGTGGTAGAAACTGTTCAGATCTTAACCTCAGCCAGTACTTCCAGCTATGGGCAGCGTCTTTGTGGGAACGTGGGTGTGTGGCTTTTTTTGTTTTTTTTTCTGAATTTCCTCCCATCTGGGATTTTCTCTCCTAGGAACAAGCAATGAGTTCATTCCATGGCCTTCAATTGCTCTTGTACTTCGCTAATTTCAAAATTCCAATGAAAAATAAGTAGTTTGCTATGAGTCAGTAAATGGAATACATTAATAAAACTTGAGTGTTTGGCCTCTTTCCAGACTCGAGGACTTGATCATGCAAAGCTGCAACGGAGGCTTCGATTTTTTTGTTTAGAGTAAAGGAAAATTACCCTACACAGCTTTTAAGTCCCCAAGGCGATCCCTAAAAGCCTTGCTCAGACTTCTAAGGTGCCCGGACTAGTATTTGAGCTTAGAAAAGCTGTTGGCAAATCCCAGTGAAATTTTTTGACAGATTCATCTTTTAGCCTTTGGGAGAGTGTAGGTGCCACAGGCGAGATATTTGATTAATGCCATGAAAAATAGTGTTGCTGGCACAGCTGGTATGTTAGGAGAAAAATTCATCACTAACTCTAAAACTGCTATGGAATTTTTCTCCCCACAGTTCTTTTCCTCACTTGACAGAAGATTTGCACAGGACAAACCACGCTGACAGAGGATAAGTCGGCCAGATGTTGAAGTATCTCTAAACATGACAGATCACTGTGTTTTAGCTCAGATTAATTCGCTTATTATAGGTAGACCTAAATCACTGGCCATTGTCAAATCAGTTGTCACCACCAGCAAATCATGTCACATGTCTGAACAAAAATAGTTTCAGTTTCAGAGAGCTGCTCTCACCTCAGACCCTCTCTGCCAAGAGTGAGATTCCAACAGAAAGCACAGGGCCTTCTTCTTGAACATGGCAGGCATTTCAGAACCTGCAGGTCTAGCTCAGCGACTACTCAACCCCTTGCTTTCTTGTGAGGCTGGGAAGGACAGGGAAAGTGTGATTTCAGAGTCTGACAGCTGCCAGGCTTGGAATCGCGCCGAACTTGTGATCTCACCTTCTCTGTTCCCTTGTCCTTGCCTTTCCATAGCATTCTACAGGGTGTTGCCATGCTTCTGACATCAGCCAGTGGCCACAGGTAAACACAAATTCATTTGCCAATAAAGACAATGTCAAGAACATCTTTTGGGATGAGCAGGCAGCATAACTATGTTCCATAAATTCATACGACGCATCTTATCCTGTGAGGCCTTCGTGGCCTTAACTAAATGCATTCACTCTTTCTAACTCAACTTACGGAATCAGGACCACAGGTGGCCCCAGAATTGGCAGGCCTAAGAAAAGTGTCAAGGAGTAAATAAGCCATGAAAATGTCTAATCTCTCCATCCCAGGAGGCTGTTAAAAGATGGGAAATGCTGGTCAAAAACGCAGCGGAAAAACTGATACCAACTTTGTTTGTCCTGTGGCTGCCTTGTGAAGGGAGAATGGGCCTCTGTGGGGACTGGTGCTCCTGAGAGCAAAGTTTCCTTTAAAAGTGCAATAAACCAAAGAAAAGTACCACCATTAAAAAGCAACATTTCTGCCCTGGCTGGTGTGGCTCAGTGGATTGAGTGCCAGCCTGTGAATCAAAGGGTCACCAGTCCGATTCCCAGTCGGGGCACATGTGTGGGTTGCGGGCCAGGTCCCCAGTAGGGGGTGCGTGAGACCACACATTGATGCTTCTCTCCCTTTCTCCCTCCCTTCTCCTCCCTAAAATAAATAAATAAAATCTTTTACAAAAGCAACATTTCTGCCTCTTGCATTTTACTTTTTTCTCTAAAAGACTACAGTTTAGTAAATCAAGCTAGGTTACTATGTAGGGCACACAGTGATTATATGAAAAACAATGTATGATTGTGGGAATATTCAGCAGGTACCTGGACTCTTAGTTCTCATTGTGTTTGTTTGAGATTGCAATATGGCACTGGGTCCCTACCTAATAAAGAAGTTGATCTGTGCTACTTTTTTACGTTACTCAAAAACTACAGCAAAGGGGAACAGGAAATGGAAAAGTAAGTAATGGACTGAAAATTAAATCAAAACTAAAATGGAAATTATCTCTTTTTGCCCATATTTCTCTTCATAGTACCTCCACTTTCCAGGTCAGAGTAATCAGGATTGCCATGAAGAAGTGACCTTCGAGTTCTCTTTCTCTCTTTTTCTTTTCTCTGTCAATATCAGATTGGCAATCAAGTCATCGATTATGCCTTCTCAGTCCCTTTCCAAGCCTGCTGCCCTTGTTCTAGTTCTGACCTTCTACCTCTACAATCACTACTGTAACAGCTCCTTAATCTTCCTGCCCCTCATCTTTCTCCTATAATCTGTCCTCTATATCACAGCCAAATGGAACTTCTCTTAACATTCAGTGATGTCCTGTTGCTAGTCAGATAAAGTATTAACTCCTTGGTTGTGACTGATAGTGCTCTTAAATCAGGTCCCAATGTAGACTGCTTATTGCCCAGCACAAACTTAACCATTGGCCCACAGTCAGTTCTTTATTGTCCTCTGTGCTTCCCTTTGTCATCTTGGTGCCCATTTCATCTATTGTCCCCTTTATCTAGAATGGGTCTTTACTGGCTCTAGTTATTGGACTCCTACTCATCCTTCATGGCCCAGTCTTAGTGGACCCTCTTCTGTGAATTCTTCATTACATCCCCATCTTCTCCCAACTTTCATGGTCTACTTTTTTCCTACAATTCTCATGTTGCATGTAACTCTCTGCTTTGTATTTTAATAATTTTTGCTACGTATTAAATGGTAAATTCTTTGGAAATCTGGGTGAAGAAATATGCACCTTTGTATTCTTATAATTTTTAACAGGTAGTCAGCAATTGTTTTGAATGATTGAATTTGAAAAAGTTTTAATTATTTTAAATCTAGATTCTAAAAGTCTCTGTTCCTTAAATTAAAGTTGAGGATTTGAAAGCTGAGTAACTAGATACTGTTCTGAATTCTTTATTTCTATTTTGTTCTGACCTTCAAACAGGTAACAGTGCTTTAACTACTGAGATCTATGACACCCAGTGGCTCAAAATATGGTTTCTGAATTAGACTGCGTTCTTGCTTAACATGAAACCATGGTTGTTAAGTTCCGCTGTGACCTAACCTCTCAGTTCTGCCATTCTCACTGTCCTTATCTTTCCAGGGCTCTGATCTTTCTGCTCTGTATGTTGCCACTCAGGATATCAATAGGAAAGTTAGGGCAGTACTGTGGATGTTCATCTCTTACCACCAACATACTACACAAACATAATTCTCTGTAGGAAGCTCTGCATAGTTTTATTATGCCCATTTAGCAATTAATTACTTCTACAAATATTTTGGGGCTCTTATAAAGTGCCAGGAACTATAACCCAGTAAGAGCTTTAACTCAGAGAGACTTAACAATTGCCCTTCGAGAAGATCCTGAGTAGTTTCTATTGGTTGAAGAGGCCCCCAATGACACACATGAAATGACTGTAAAATATTTTTTTGCATGGGTACAAATTCAGTGGATAAGTTCTTATTTTATAAACTTGGGTCTTCCAGGCTTTTCATGCTGTTTTTTTTTCAGAGCTCAGCATACTTTAGTTTCATGGACCCCATTAAAGTATCATATGTCATGAGACAGAGTACTAGGTGATAACTATTATGAGAGAAAGTGCATTTCTGATCTTAAGGGATTTAGAATCTGACAGTTGGAGGTGATAAGGACAAGCACACATGTAATTACCACATAAGAAAGAAGAAAAGTGACATCATTAAAAACACACACACCGCAGCACTGAGGTTCTGAAAAGATTTGCAAACCTTGAGGTGAAAGAAGGCATCACAAGGTACTTAGATTTAATTGGAACTTGAAGGGTGGACAGACTTTTGGCAAAGAGGTAAATCATGAATTCTGGCTCTGCAGGTTAAGCAACACGTCATGGAAGGATGTACAAGGATGAGTAGCAGCGACCTGATGGCTAAAGGGAGGAGGATGGCCCATGCAGGCACGGCACACTCCACCGACCACACAGGCGCGATGGGGCTGGCACTCTGGGACAGGGGAGGTGGCACATCCGGAGACAGTGCTGAAACATGAACACATGTGGCACCAACAAAGAAAGGAGTGGAGCAGTTTTCAGGTATGGTGAGAAGGCAGCCACTTGATTGGCCTAAGAAAGGCACAGAGGACACATTAAGGGAGTCATGGGTCAATTTAGAGACAAGTAGAAAAGTTGACTTCTCAGGACCTCAGTCTTCTTAGCAATCAAGTTAGATATGAAAAGGCTTACCTTCTGATTCTAGCGCATCTTTGCTCACAATTCTTCAAAGGCTCACTGTTTCCTATGTCAGGCCCAGTTCTAGAGGTTCTCAGTATCAGGGTGACTTCTCTGAGAGGCAGGAGTGGTAGGGCCAGGAACAGGTGCTCTGGAGCCAGCCTGTCTGACTGGGCCCTGGTTCTCCTGCTTATGAGCTGTGTGCATCTGGGCTAGCTACTCATCCTCTCTGCCTTGTATTTTATCTATATTTATATCTCCACCGATTTGAACACAGAAATCACTCATTAAAATATATGTTGAATTAAATTTTCAATTACCTTACACTGCTGCCTGATCTCTACCAAGAATTATAAAATATGAAAAAAACCAAACACAGCCAGCTCTAAGACACCTGTTTTGCAGGCTGATGGGATTTTCATACTCCTTGCTGCTCTTCAAAGTAATTCAGAAAGAAAAGAGGGGAAAATTAAGAAACCCCAACACTTCTTTTTCCAGTGATTCTACTTTTTTAAATATTGTGGGAGAAAGAAGTCTCATATTTCTCTTTAGACATAGATTATACGAGCAAAATTTGGAGTCTTTCCCATATTAACTTATATTTTAAAATAAACATTACTATAGACATAACTTGGTCAGTTATAATTCCCCAGATATATATATATATATATTTTTTTTTTTTTCTGAGAGTTTTCTTACCTTTACTTGGGCTACAAATTTATCTCCACAGGTTGGTCTCACTGACTTACTCTGTTTAACTTGACTGATCAACATGTTTCTATAGGATAAAGAGAACTATAAGTATTTAAATCATCTACGTTGGGAGTACCTGGGGAGTGGTGGTGGCGGCGAATTTCATCTAATCTTGGCAGGCACATGTTATAACTCTAAATTGCTTTTTCTACCATGTAAAAGTTGCCATTAAGTCAGACACTATACTTAAAAAGTCCCCCAAGTCCCACACTGTAAACCAGCAAGTGGCATACAAAGACTTTAAAAATAGGCATATTACTTTTCAGCAATACTATTTTTTAAAACCAGAAAAACTAATATCCCTCTAAGAGAGGATTTAATTTTTAGAAAGTGACGTAAATGCTGCGTAAACTTTGTCACAGAACAAGTGCTGGGAAGTCGCTGTAACTGGAGAGGGGAGAGAACGCGTGTGCCAGCGGGGGGCGGGGGAAGTAGGGAGAAGGCAGGTTCTGGGGGCGGGGTGAAGCGGAGGCTCACGGGATGTGTTGAGCCACTCTGAGCACAGATGTGAGTGAAGAGAGCATCAGTTGAGCAATGGGACGTCACTGTTCAGATTCAGCAACGGGTGATTGTTTTTTTCTCTTTTCATTCTCTCTGGCAGGGGCCTTCTGCGCAATCTCCACTGTCTCTCCCTGCCAGCCTCCTGGATTTCCAGAGGTAGCTGACAGAAGAGGGGAACAGTGACCTGGCGCACAGTGCTGCGAAGGCAGGGCCCCAAGGCTCACCTGGGGTAGACTCTGGCGGCTCCGCCCAGGGGCTTTGCCCAGGGGCTGCAGGGCCAGCCTGCCCATTCTCACAATTCAGTTGGAATAACTGAATTAATTACACTCAATAATTCAAAATTACTTTTTTTAAAGAGATGATTTTATTTATTTTTAATTGATTGCCTTTCTCTTAAAGCTTTTTTTTTATAGATTACATTAAACTAAATGAGCTAATTTAAATAAATTTCAACAAAAAGTAAAATAATCATCTCGTTCATCACTTAAAAGCAATACAATGTGGCCAATTTTACTTGAGCACTAAAACATTGATGATGGCGAAATTTTTACAAAAAAAATTGGCCTTAATCATCTTGAACAGAGATTTATTTTCACAGACAACTTCTAGCTCACACAAATAACTGGAAAATATGGACTCAAGGAAAATGAGTCATGTGGTGAGTAAATAACCAATAGCCCCTGGAGGCAGGAAGAGGGAGTTAGCATTCCCAAGCGTGTCTAAGTTGAGAAGATAAGACTCCCCTTCCCTTCTGTATTTTATTCCCCCTAAGACTCCTCCAAAGTAGCATCTTATCTCACCTCTCTTCCTCTGTACTTCTCTCCCTGGGAAACATGCAAAATGCAGGTGTTGTCATACAAGCATTTAATGACAACAAACAAAAAACAAAAGCAAAAATCACAAACATACAACGGTCTGTTTGGCTCACAGTGTCCTCAGAATCAAGCAACAACCGTTCCACTTCTACTAGGACAGCTCCCTCCTGCCACTGTTAATTTGCAAAACATTTTCACACGTGCTACTTCATAATGAACAAGCCTGGTGCTGCTGGGCACCCATCGCTTTGTGTTCTTCAGGAGGTCTACTGGCTCCTTTTGACTGTCGGGATACCATCTAGTCAAGTGCGTTAATGACTCAGGCGGAGCCCAGGGTGTGATGCCCTGAACTGAGCATGAGGAGACATGCCTGTCTCCCCCATGTAAAAGGTTTTATGCACACATCTCACTCGGTTTTGAGAGCACACAGGTTGCAGAGAAAAAGAGTTGTCATCTGCTGGAAGAAAATTGTGAGCTGCTCCTGTGTTCCGCTGTTCTGAATCCTTGGGTAAAATCTTTAGGAAAAACCCTAATGTAAACTGCTCACTAAAACTCAGCATTGCCCCCAACCACCTTTCCTAGCTTCTTGCTAATTAATGACCTAGTATTTGGAGAAAACGTTATCCAGCTTCAGAGTCACTAATGCTAGTGATCAAATTAAGTCAAGTTAGATATTGGGATTAGAATAGAAACATGCCTAAAAGTTAAGCTGCATTTCTCAGTAAGGTGTTGGAAAGTTATAGAATAAAAAGAAATGAAATTCCTTTCCACCCAAATTGCTTTTGTGACCCTTGTTTCATGGCAATCATCATGAATAATCAACAGTTTCATTTTAAAACTTTGTTTCGAATATTGGTGAGAGAGTTGTAAATTACTGAAGGATAGAATCAGAAAAAGAAGATATTTTATGTCATTGAAGAGCATCTTTAATTGTGGGCCCAGGTAAGAAATAACCCTCTCTTTTCACAAAATTACAGAAAAAGGAAAGAAAAAAATGTATTTCGTGAGCATGTGAGAGGTAGTTTGTCAGTGGACTTGGGAACAATGCTGAGTTGATGAAGAGAAGTATCATGAAAGATCACCTTCTGGGAATTATCTAGTGACTTTATACAGACACACAAAAAGCATAGTGAACTTTCTAAGACATGCTATTCCTGGAAGATAAAGCTGGGGCTGGCAGGTAGAAATAGTTTAAGATACTGCTTTCCTTTTTCTTAATATAGTTATAGCCTTCAACTGGGAGAGTCTCTGAATTTATTTTTCCTCTTCCTGGGTTTCCAGACTTATTTCAAACATTAGTTTGGGAGGCACCATTAGGACCTGTTGCTAAAATAGGAAATAAAAAGCAAACAGCTGCCACTGACTTGGTCATCAGGAAGTGCAGACAATAGCTCTTCTGTTGAACTGATGTCTGTATAATTTTTTTCTCTAGGTAATACTACATTTGGTTAAGGAAATAAAGACTTAGACAAATAAAGCAAACAAATAGACAAAACTGCTAACAGTGTTTCCCCCGCCAGCATTAGGACATCTGGGGGACGAAGCGGCTGATTGGACCAGACAGAGTCAGAGACCCGGTGCTGTGGAAGGGGAGGAACAGTGTGTAATGAGGCATCAGTGCCCGGCGAAGAAAGGGGAAAGATGAAAAAGAATAAGAATTAGCCCCTGGTGCTGCAGAACTCAGGAGACCCACAAAGGCTAATTTCAAATGGCTGGAGCTCTTACATCTTAGGGATGAACTTGCTTCTTGATGCACTCGAAGCTCCCATTAATGTTAATGCTGCCAAGCCCACCAAAAAGAGAATAGAAATCCTTAGTTTGCTTTCATCCAATTCACTTTTTTTTTAAACAGGTGGGGGAATAGTCTTGTTACCTTTATGAATTAAGACAGGAACCTATGGTAATATACAAATACATTTGGGTTGGAAAAGAAAAAAGAATAAACTATGAGCTATAAATCTTACCCAAAGCATATAGAGGAGAGGGCAGCTCAGGGAAAGCAGTAGCAACATTTTCAACGTCTATCCAATGACCTTTCATAATGATGAATTCAGGAAATCAGAATTATTTTTCTTTTTTGGTACCAGTCACACAATGCCCCCCTCTCCCCTCCCCCAAAAAACACCATGCATATCAGAAAGCTTTTAATGTCTCTCTGGTAAAAGCTTGGTTAATACTACTAGCATGTTTCCAAAGAGGGACATTGGGGCTGAAAAACCTTCTTTTCTTAATGATTGGAATACTTCAGTGAGAGAGAGCAGGGGATCAGTTTACAGAGGGGAAAAGCTACGTGGTGACAGGAAATGTAACACTGCACACTTCCAGGAGACACGGCCTGGATGGACAGCGTTTCTAAGACAGTCATACTCTGGTCTCAGTAGAGTCTCCACTGGGACCCACCAATACAGGGGCACTCTGGAGGATGATACAGATGTGGATCTTGAGGACTTTCTCTTTAGTTCCATATGTACGCCATGTCTGGTTGATTCCAGCAGCTGAGGTCTTTGCGACATGGGTGACTGAGCCTAGGCAGGCAGTGGAAATGACAAAGGGATGGGACAATGGCAGCAGAATCGTTATCCTCTCAATAGGCCTGTAAGCTGGGTTCTCGTAATTGGCCCCACAGAAGCACGCTCTGAATACAGGTGAGGGCTTCGTCTCATGACACTGGCCTGCAATTTTCTCTTTAGTTCTGAATTGAGAAACACAATTTTCGGTGAAAGCTCTCACTCTTCAACTTCACTCCTCTTTCTAGAGTCAGAGGCTGTTCATCTTTCATCCACTGTATTTTTAAATAAATAATGAAAACTAAAAGCCATAGGGATAAATAACCACATTTGAACATTTCTAGTCTGCATTTCTGAAACTTGTCTCATGTTTGCATATTCTATATGACTGCCATCTCATTCCTGTTGTTCAATATTTTAAAACTTCATAATGCCTAATTTTTGAATAAATAAACACATGTCACTCTGATAAAATCATGTGAGGTTCGAAGCGAACGAGACGGAAAGAAGTACAAGGCTCGACAGTAGAATGCAGACAAATGTCTGTTATGCAGAGGGAACCTCCTAGTTAGATTTAAAGAATGTCAGAAACAGCCTATTCTGTAGCATTGAGAATGTTATTTAGAATGTTCAATTGCTCAAATTTCTTGGGATACTTCTAAATCATCAGTGAGTTAAGTATTAAATAATCCTAACAACCTTATTAGAGGTAAAACTGATAGACAATCAAACACATATATTCAAAATATCCAACTTGGTAAGTTTTGACATATGTAAATACCTCTAAAACCTTCACTAATCAAAAGAGAACACATATATCCATCACCCACAAAGGTTTTTTCATGCTCCTTCGTAATACGTCCCTTGCACCTCCCCTTGACCACTGAACTCCCCGCCCCAACAACTACTGACCTTTCTGTCACTACTGACCACTCCCAAAGATTTTGTGTAAGTGCACTCATAACATACACTCTTTTTTCAGGGGGTCAGACTTGTTTCACATAGCATGATTATTTTATAATTCACTCATGTTGCAATGTGCCTCCAAAGTGGATTCCTTTCCATGGATGAGCAGAAGTACCCTGTTTATGATGTAATATACTCACCCAGGGGTGGATATTTGAACTCTTCAGTGTTTGACTACAATGACCGAAGCTGCTATGAGCATTCATGTATACATCTTTATGTGGATGTTTGCTTTCTTTCCTCTTACATAATACCTAGGAGTGGAAAGACTGGGGCACAAGTTATGTACATGTTTAACTCTTTAAGGAACTGCTGAGTTATTTATCTGAATTGGTTGTGTCATTTTACATTCCCAATAGCATGGTAAGAGTGTTCGACTTTCACCACATTCTGACCAACACTTACTCACTCGAATAATTATGTCTTGGGATCTCATTGCGGTTTCAGTTTGCATTTCCCTAATGACTGATGATAGTGAATATCTTTTATGTGCCTTATTATAATCTATACATCTTCTTTGGTGAAATGGCCGTTCAAATGCTTTGCCCATTTTTTAACTTCGGTTATTTTCTTGTTACTGAATTTTGAGATTTCCTTATGTATTCAGGATAAAAATCCTTGTCAAATATATGATTTACAAGTATTTTCTTCCAGTCTGTTGCTGGTCTTTTCACTTACTAAAGATAGACTTTCAAAAAGCAGAAGTTTTAAATTTCAATATCGTACAATTATCACTTTTTTTCTTCTGGATAGTGCTTTTAGTATTAGTTTTAAATATACACACTCACACACACATAAATACACCCATTCTATCTTCCCTTTTCTCTCTTTTGTTAGTATTAGCATGGTATATCTTTTTTATATTTTTTGCTTTTAATCTATTGTGTCTTTATATTTGAAATATGTTTCTTGTGGGCAGCATATAGTTAGTCTTGCTTTTTTAGCCAATGTGACAGTATCTACTTTTTAATTTGGATATTTATGTTATGGACATTTGATGTGATTATTGATATGGCTGGGTTTACATTTAGCATCTGGACATTTATTTTTCACTTGTCACATCTGTTCTTTGTGCCCCCTTTATTCCTTTTCTGTCTTCTTTTGGATTATTTTTTAATGATTCTATTTATTTTATTTTATCTTCTTCACTGATTTATTAGCTATAACTTTGGTGTATTACTTTTGTAATTGTTCTAGGGTTTCTAGTACACATCTTTAATTTATCAAATTTATCTTCACGTGACAGGACACTAGCCCACATAAAACAGACTGTCAGTAGTATTCCTTTCTCCCCTCCTGAAATGTGTGCTAGTTTTTCATGCATTTTAGTTTTATATATGCTATAAATCCTCTTATACATTGCTATTATTTTTGTTCCAATAGTCTATTTCTTTCAAAGAGATTTAAATATTAAGAAAAAATCTTGTATACTTACATTGCCATTTCAGGTCCTCTTCATTCTTTTGTGAATATTTATACCTAGTATCATTTCACTGGGTATAGGATTTTAACCTGACAACTTTTTCCTCTCTGTATGTTAAAAATGTTGCTTCACAGCTTCCAGTGGAAAAATCTGCTCTCATCTTTATTCTTCTGTCTGCAAGGTCTTTTTCTGGCTGTTTTTTTCTCTTATTGTTTGAGGATTTATCTTTTTGTCACTGGTTTTGAGCAATTTAATGAAAATGTGCTGTGGTGTGGTTTTCTTCATGTTTTGTGATTGGGGTTAATTAGGTTTCTTGATATGGGCTTATAGTTTCCATCAAATTTGGAAAATTTTCAGGTATTATATCTTTGAATACATTTTCTGCTTTCCCTTCTATCCTGTCCTTCAGGAATTTACATGTATATTAGACTGCTTAAAGTTCTTGCCCAGCTTACTGATTCTCTGTTAATTTTAAAAGCTTCTTCTCACTGTATGGTTTTAGAAAGTTTCTATTGTTATGTTCATATTCCTAATATTTTCTTCTACAATGTCTAATTTACTATTCATCTTATCCACATTGTAGTTTTGATCTGTAAAACTTAAATTTGGATTTCTTTTTCACCTTACATGTCTCCACTAAATTTTTGAACGTATAGTCTAGTGATAATGACCATTTTAGTGTCCTTGTCTCCAATTCTAACATCTGTGCCAATTTATAGGTTTTAATTAATTGATTTACCTATTCATTATAGACTGTATTTTCCTATTTCTTTCCACATCTGGTATTTTTTATTGGATGTAGTATTGTGAATTTTTATCTGTGGGTCATGGATACTCTCATATTCCTATAAAGCAGGGGTCCCCAACCTCTGGGTTGCAGACCAGTGCCAGTCTGGGCCTGTAGGGAAGTAGCCTGCACAGCAGGAGGTAAACTTGAATATAATGCACTTGAATCATCCTGAAACCATCCTCCCTATCCTGAGGAAAAATTGTCTTCCATGAAACTGGTCCTTGGTGCCAAAAAGGTTGGGACCACTGCTATAAAGAGTTTTGACAACAATACAAAAAAAAAAAAGATGGTCTGTTAGGGTACAAACCAACCATCTTCTCAGATTGCTGACCATCTGAATAAGATGCCAATAAGGATTTAAAAAAAAGAGTTTTGAGATTTGTTCTGGGGTGCAGTTAAGGAGCTTAAAAATAATTTGATGCTTTTGGGTCTTGTTTTTAAGATTTGTTAGACGGAATTGGAACAATGATCAGACTGGAACTAATTATTCTCCACTACTGAATCAAGATTCTTTTGTATCTTCTACCCCATATCTTCTTCTATGAATCTTGGTGGTTTCCACTCTGGCTGGAGGAGACAGGCACCATTTTCAGTATCATTTGAGTGCTGGGCACTGCTACCTCTAATTATTTCAGATGGTTTCCCCCCCTCCTTGCCTGCCTTCTTCACACCCATGCACTAATCAGTGCTCAGCTGAATATTTAAAGGTGGCCCTCTACAATTTCAGGAGTTCTCTCTCTCTATACCTCTCTCATCTCTGGTTCTCTGCCCAGTGCATTCTAGCCATTTAGATCTCCACACACTCCCAGCTCTGTTTCTTCAACTTGGGGTTTGCCGGGCTCTGCCAGGACCTTATCCCTATAAACTGGAGCAATTACAGAACTCACTTTTGTTCCTGTCTCGTGGGGATCACTGTCCTTCACTATCTGATCTCCAGTAAGTTGGAAAGCAACGTTTTATATATTTTGTCCCTTTCTGAAAGATTTTTTTTAGGTGGGAAGATGAATCCAGATCTTATTACTCTGGGTTTGAGGCAGAAGTCCCAATGCTCACTGTAAATGTGAAGAGATCAAACTTTCTTTTAACTTAAGGGGAAATTTGCTTCTAAGAGAAATTTATGATGATCAAAATATTATGAATATTTTCAAACAAAATATTAAGACTAAGCTACTTTGGAGAAAAAGCTGTAGTACTTAGCACACATATTCAGCAAGTCCTAGAGAAGATGCCCTTGGTTTGGTATCTGAGACTGCACCTGAATCTGTCTTAGGTGAGTAAGTCAATTAGGTGGCTGTCATTAAGGGCCCTGGGTGTCTTTATTTCCTCGCTCAAGTTAAAGAGATCAAATTAAATGTGGTTTTTATTTCCAAGCTGTTTTTCCAGTTTGCAATAATTCAGGGACCTCCTTTTTCCTCTTTTGACTTTAAAGTTGAAGGAAAAAATGGTTTTCCAAAAATATATGACAATTCACTTTGCAAAGTAAATTTTGAGCCATAGAAACTAACATTGAATCAAGGGCTGTGTTCGGAATTGCATTCATCGGACCGGTTGGATCTGCCAACCTAGGGCGCTGCCTGATTGTCGTTTCCTGGAAAATGATGTGAGAAAATACTTTGAAGAGGAAAAATAATTATCTTCCCTCAACAACTTCAAAGGTAGCCCTAGAAAATGGAAATGAATCCATTTCTCCTGACTTCAGGACCATATTATCAACTGTGAACTTGTTTAACGACATAAATTCAGAGTGGATAGCCCGTCTCTCTGAATTGGATCCATACAATAAGGAAAGAAGTTATTTATCTCTCTTTGGGTTCTAGCCAACGGGGCTGGGAGAAGTACCGGGTGCCGCAGAAGCATAGTGTGCATCTGTTCTCTCACAGCTCCTCTGTTAGAACCTTCTAAAACCTCAGAGCGTGTGCCAGCCAGAACACAGCGCTCACAATCTCGCCTCTCCTGTTTCTCAAGGTCCAGCGAAAATCCTCCCATTGCCAGAAAGTCTTTCCCAGCTAGGTCAACTTCCATTGTTCTTTACCTACCTGTTTCATAGTCTTGCTGGTCTAAATCTAAACTATATATTTTGGTGTTCAATGTTATGCTATTTGGAATTGTTTTTTAAGTTGTTTCTAGGCTTATATTTTAGTGGCTTATTAATGGGCTGGTGAACTACTTTAGGACAATTTCTCCATCATCTTTAAGTAGTTATTTTTATTTATATAGCAATGGGGAAAATGAACTGAAGTCCCTTTAGTCTACAGTTTTTTAATCTATACAATTTGGAGGTCAGATTAATTCTTTCACCTGGTGTTTATGATACAAAAATTTACAGTGTTACTGATTTTATGTTAAATTCCATTCATTCGATTTATATTTATTGATCCCAAATCAGTGCCAGGCACAAACAATAGGCACCATACAAACAAAGATTAAGACAGAATTCAATTTAGGGGAGAGGGGATAGTTTAAGGGGTTGAAAAATGTGGAGCCAAAAAAAAATCCACCATAGGTGGATAAAACACATTAAGGGAATATTTAATCAGTTTGAAGCAGACATACACATTCCATTGGCAATTTGACCTTGGGGCAATGGAGCTTGATTTGTTTTTTTAACAAGGATGGTCAGGAAGTTAGTTAATGACACATCAGATAATTCTTCCCAAGATTCACTATTTAGTTATTCTATGGATAATATGACCCTCCACAGGAGAAGTGCTCCCATGGAAATATTCAGACTGTTTCTTTTAACCATCAAAAAAGGAACATAAACATCCAGATTTCCTCTTTCAGGTATCCAGGAGAAATTACACCTTATAGGAAAATGGGCCTCATTATTTAATCTTCCTAAAAGCTATCAGTGTCCAGATATTCTAGGCCTCCTCAATGCCACCAACGTGTTCCTCATAGAGTCTGAACTGTATTTTCCAATAATCATCACTCCTCAGTGGCCAAGAAAAGGCCTTCTTGAGTTGCCCCCGTGTCCTTATGAGTTCCACAAATAACTCATTAACCAGCGTGAAAACAGGAGAAAGCCCTTGTGAACAAGCTTCAGAGATCTGAGTCAAGATCTCCTGAACAGGCTCCACAAAGCTTCCTCCCGCCTCAGAGTTCTCTCCAGAATTAAGTGCTTATTGACTTCACGCTAATATCCATTTAGTAATCTGCCGTTTTTGTTTGTTTTAATATAGCACTCAGTTTTACAGTAGAAGGGAATTATGCAGTTTAAAAGTATGAATATTAAAAAAGGATTTAATTAAATCAGTTGCCTGAAACCTCTGTCTAAAGCTATAATGACAAATTTAGTCCATATTTTTTATGGTGCACAGGGGACCTTAACCAGATCATTAGTTTATATGCCTTACTCAGTAGTAAAGTTCTAAAACTTTACATTTTGCATATTATTACATTATTCATTTTTCCAACTAGGCATAAAATATGACTTCCCATGAGTACAATACCTAATTCCTCAAAATATACAAAGATCGCAATAAAATGATTAAATTACAACTCTTACATCTGTTCTTCTTGTCTGATTATAAATTAAAATGTTTTAAAACAGGAGAAGACAATTCAGGTAACAAATGGATTTAAACTGTTCAACTTCTTATAGGTTGGGGAGCAAATAAACGCAGACACGTAAACCTAACCATCACAGGAAAGGTGGCCACTTAAGACTAAGCCTTATTCTCCCTTTCCACGGCTTCTTGCTCCTGCTAAAAACATTTGCCTAATAAGATTTTGCAATAAGTTAAATGCACTCTCTTCTGCTTGATGACATAAAATTTGAAACAGCCAATGGAGGTGCCAATGCTGAGAAATAACTGAATGAAACTGCAGTGTATATAAAATACTCTTTATTTTAAAGCCAAACTATAAAACGTTACGTCTGCCAGGAGGAAAATATTTAATGCCATGCTAATCCATTAGCTGTCGTTGCAAAACGCTGCCTTGTGTTTTCTTTAACAATCGCACATTAACTCCTGTTAATTTAATGATGTAAATAGGCACAGTCAGGAGCCACCTGAAAAGCATTTTGATGTAATCTGTGAGGTCACCAACCACTTCAGATGATGCAATAATCATCAGCCACAAAACGCAAACTTGAAAACTCCTGTGAATTGCCACCTATGTAGCCTTCAATTTAAAGTTAACTTATAATAAAGTCTCAGCATCAAAAAATGCAGAAAGTGGTTTTTTATAAGGAGTGATTTTTTATAAGCAGTGATTTTTTTTATATGCAATTCTGTGATTTTGGAATTCATACTTTAGGGTTAGTGCCCATATGGCCACCTTGAACTTCAAGGCATTTTCTCAAAGCCTACTGCTTGTCTTGAGAGATGTTACCTTGATTGTTGAATGAGATTTTAGATGCTTAATCAGATGAAAATAGCATGTTGACCTGCCTGACTGTTTACACACACACACCATTATTATGTGAAACCAAAAATATTAGGTAGCAAGTTGAAGACAGACAGACATATTTCTGAGAACTCCAGTCTTTAGTAGAGCACAGATGGAGGAATGGGTTAAAGAGCTTTGGGCAGGAAAGGAAAACTGGAATGTGGGCATTAGTTCTTTGGAAAAGGCTCCTAGGACTAGGAAATGGTCAGAACGAAGGTGATTTCAATCAAGTTGAATGTGGCAGCCTCATGGGAAGATTCCTGGGAGAGTCTGGAGAGATGTGTCCTACTGAATGAAACAGTGATCACCTACTGTTCAAGAGAAGAGACGTCATATCCACTCAGCAAATGCAGCACTTTTTTTTGCTCCTACAACTGTTTTTTTAATATTCTATATTACTTTGTATTACAACATGGTGGTTAGACAGTCATAAACTTTGCAAAGTGATCTCCCTCATATTTTCAGTGCCCACCTGGCACCACACATAGTTATCACAATAGTATTGACTATATTCCCTACGCTGTACATTATATCCCCATGACTATTTTGTAACCGCCAATCTGTATTTGTCAAATCTTTCCTCTTTTTCACCCAGTCCCCCAAACCCCCTCCCGGAAACCATCAGTCTGTTCTCTGTGTCTATGAGTCTGTTTCTGTTTTGTTTGTTCATTTATAGTGTTCTTTAGATTCCACATATAATTGAGATCACAGGGTGTTTTTCTTTCTTTGACTGATTTATTTCACTTAGCACAACACCCTCTAGGTCTATCCATGCTTTCACAAATGGTAGGATTTTGTTCTTTTCTTTGGCCAAGTAATATTCCATTGTGTAAATGTGCCACAACTTTTTAATCCAGTCTTCTATTGATGGGCACTTGGGCTCCTTGCATAGGTTGGCTACTGTAAGTAATGCTGCAATATCCACAGGGGTGCATATATTCTTTCAAATTAGTGTTTTGGATTTCTTTGGATATATTCCCACAAGTGGAATCGCTGGGTCATAAGGCAGTTTTATTTTTACTTTTTTGAGGTAACTCCATAGTGTTTTCCACAGTGGCTGCACTAATGTGCATTCCCACCAATAGTGCGTGAGGGTTCCCTTTCTCCACATCCTCACCAGCATTAGTTGTTTATTGATTTATTGATAGCCTTTCTGAGAGGTGTGAGGTGATATCTCATTGTAGTTTTAACTTGCATCCCTCTGATAAATCACAGCATTTGAATGAACCTAACCTGTAGTATTTTTTTCAGAGATTACAAAAGAATCAAGAGAAACTAAGGTTATGCATATAGAATATATATTGCAGAAAGGATATACACAATATATTTTTCAAATAAAGAGTTCTATGGATTTTTAGATAGGCTTTCAAAACAATAAAATCTGAAGACAATAAACAAGAAATTAGTGAGTCCCTCTCCTAGTGAATAGGGCCACAAAAAACTCCCATTCAAGGCAGCTGTGTATAGACCCTTTTTAAGAACAGGAGCTCTGGCACCTTCTCAGATGACCCCCATGAGGTAGAGAGACGGCTGCTGGCCAGCTCAGAGGAAGCCTGTGGCCGGACTGGTCTCACCCCCTGTGCCTAACATGGTTTTCAGAGTCATGGGACTCTCAAGCAACTGTTGTCCTCCTGCCGTGGAATTCGTAAGTTTGGGTTTGCTCATTTTGTAAATATTTTTCCAGAGGTATGTGCATGAGGAAAGCCAGCATGATAATCCAGGGCTTTTTAATGCTTCTGGATTAACTGGATTTTCTTTGCCATAAAATACTTCTAGTTTTCTTCTGGCATGAATGGATGTATTTACTTTACATGAAAACTAGTCTTTACATTGCCATGACTTATGCCTTCCAGAAAAATTAGATAGCGATATCCCAAAGAGCTTTTTTATTATTATTATGACTGCTTCAACTGCAAACTCAAACACATGAAATGAACAGCCATACAAGCATAAACGAGTCAAACCTCTCCTAGTGACTCATCTGAATATGAGGGAAGTACAGTGCCCTGGAGATTGAACTCACTGCCATGAAAACAGCTCACAGCTGATAATGTGGAAAAGAGGGATATAAATGCTATTCCCGGGAAAGAGTGAAGGGGAGGCGCAGAGAAATAGGGACACACACAGAGGCCCGTTTGGAACAAATGAAATTTGTACCTTGGTCAAATGACCCTATTCACAAGACCACCTTTGATTTATACAGTAATCTGCAGAAATTCAGTCCCACCCCCCAATCTGTAGGGAACAACATACCACCAAGACAACTGTGGCTTCATTACAGGACATCCCCCGATAAATAAAAGCTAGATCTGGCCTCTGTCCACTGCTGTTCTAAATGAGCCCAGCCAGCCTGGCCCATGTTTTTTCATTTTATTTTCTGGAGCCAAATGACTACCATCTGCTGTCACGAAGCTGTCACACCATCAGTAATGGAAGATTTCTAAAGAATATAATGGCTGAAGAATGAATATATGACAGTCCAACTCCTATCTAGCAGGAAAAAGAAGAGCAACCCATTTGAAAAGAAACAGCAGCGTGTTCTCCCACTTCTCGGCAAGTGCATTGTAATACAAATCTTTATTTGGACTCAAGATGTTGACAGGTCAATTGAACAGAATAAGTCTAGTTTATGATGCAGTTGTCAGAACTGGTTAAAGCAGGAGTCTGTTTACCGACGTCCTGAGTTATTCCAACAATTTTTCTTGCAAACCAGCACCTTGAGGTTAATTACTTTACCAATTTGAGTAAATGGCAAGCCATATTCCCATCTGTCTCCATTAGTTCCCCGCTATTTCTCAATTTATGATGACTGGGGTCAAGGCTGTGGTACAAAAGAAGAAGTAATAAAGCATGAATGGAGTAATTTTCTGTTTATACAAATGTGGTAGCCACAGCATAAATAAGGCGAAGACATTTTGAACATGCACATTCTTAGCTTTGAAACCTCTGGATGCTAACTATATTTACAGTAAATGTGTCTCCTAATTTGTAAGTGTAAAAGAAATCAAGTGACAAACTGCACTTTCCGCACTTAGGGGCTGCAAGCTGAACTCAGCTCTCACCAGCACAGCCGCACTTTGGCTCGTCTCGCAGAAGAAGCTAAGTCTTAAAAGACTCCAAAAGGCCTAGAACAGTCTATTTCTCTTAAGCCCCCTTGTTCACTGAAAACAAGCTCTTTGGGGAAGAAAGAAATGTTAGACTTCTATGTTGATCTCAATGTAAGGGGTTAATTAATCTTTTACATTTGGCATAAACATTTCTTGCTATCTATATAGGATTCAATGTTGGAATGCCTTAAAATCTATTTAGAAATACGACTGATTAAAAAATTTAGTTTTCAACATTTTCTTTCCTTTTTTCCCCTCATTTCCTCCCTCTCCCTACTTTTGTCTCTTTCTACTTTCCCCTCTCTGTTTTTCTCTCTCATTCTAATTATTCTAAAAATTTTATGTGCGTTATGGTCTAATCTAAATTATAAATATATAATATACTTTCACTTTGAATTTCACAGTATATTATTTCAGTATTCAAAACAAACAGTATTTTAGAAGCCCTTAATGTATAATTTAAAAAGAAATCATAGCCAATTTCTCCATTTTATTAATAGATAGGTAGATTTATTAATTATTATTATTATTATTTTATTATTATTTTACCTAATCTGCTTTTCCAAACACTGGCAGTTAAGGAGGGAAAAAAGGCAGAGAAGATAAATTTTTGGCCACTTGCCACAAATGGTCAAAGTGATCATTAATTACCACAATGAAATAGATTTTACAGCAAATGAGGCATAAGACTTATATTTTACAATAAAGGATTCAAAACAGAATGGAAGCAAAACAAACCACTGCTCCATGATCACTGGCAAGTCCTAGAATCTGACACTGTCATCGATCAGGAGCAGGTCCAAAAATATCAGCTTTGAGGAAAAACTAAGAGGGAAAATATATATGCTTCATAACTTCGAATGGGTCACATGGAATAAGATCTCTTCTTGCCTTTCAGAAGGACTGTTAGGCACGTGGAATGGTTTTCTTTGACCTGCCCTCTGGAGCCTGAGACCTTTCTCTATTGCTTTCAGGATGCCTGTGTGTCTTCTGCCCTCACAGACACACGTCCCTCCTCCCCCCTTCACTCTGAAACACCAGCTACAATTACATGGGAACAAAGAGAAGGTCTTCAGACAAGGAGATAAAGAATATGATCGACATCTAGACTGAAAACCCTCCAGTTTTCTCTGAGCCCCTCCGAGGTAGTTCTGAGGTGGGCCCATCCTCAGCGAGGCTTTCTCAGGGTTGAGTCCTGAAGAGGGGCCGTGCCTCCTCCCAGGCAGGGGGTGAGGGAGGCAGAGTCTGGGTCAGGGGTCCCTCAAATCACAGGAGTAGAAAAGCGGGTGGTGTGGCTGAGTAGAGGGACCAGAGGAGAGATGAGAAGTTCTGGAAAGGATCTTTGAATATTTTGTGAGAGAACGTAAGGATAATTATGAGTGGAAGCAACTGATCCTAAGGCCTTCTTTTAACAAAGATGTGTTTCAGAATACATAAATAGATCCATTCATTCAACCAAAGTATATTTTACCTCTGACTACATGCCAGGGGTATGGCATTCGCAGATAAAAGAAACTTCTCGCCCCTGAAGGGGCAGAAGAGACAAGAAAACAAATAAATATGACACGTGAAGTACATTATGAGAGAGGTAGTGTGGGACACAATGAATAAAATGCTCCTGGTTAGGGCACCTAAGTCTGCTCTGTGGTCCATGGAGCAGAGTCAACCTGCTGGGCGGCACCTCTGCCCACAGAAACTCCCATGTTGCCCAATGTCCCGCCAAACAAAGATTGCCTCCACTGATAAGTGCTCCTTTTAAATTAAAAAACTCCCCCAAAGGGTAAAAGTAAGGAGTAGCGGTCATTTGTATTTTAATGTGAATTCATTTAAACGATCTAATTTCTCAGATTTTAGAATATAATAGGTAGAAGAAATCTTAGAAATCACCCCATCCAATTTCCTCATTGCACTGAAGGGGAGCGGATAGCCTGGGCGTTGGGGAAAAAGTGTGAGACTTGTGAGGATTCCTGGTGGCCCTGGCTTGCTGCAGAGTGAGGGACTCGGGCTGCTGGTGTCTGCAGTCTCACCGGACGGCAGCAGTGAGGATCTTCATATCCCACTTACAGATATTTGGGCCTTACGTTTTCTACCCTTTGATCCTATTCTCTAGTGCTTTTCCTTTTGTTCATTCACAAGCATGCACTGAGCATTTCCCATGTATCATGTACTGTGATAGGTGCTGTAAGCCTTTAAAAGATGGAAAAATAACTAGAAGAAGCAAAGAGAATGGGCTTCGAGGCCAAGAACACTGCCACTTACTAGCCATGTGGCAAGTCTTAATTTCTTCAGCTTCTACACGGATGTCACACATACCTTACTGAATGGTTGCAAGGGTTAGAGATGAGGTGTTAATATATGTAAAGCATATAGTACAATGCCTAGTAGACAGTGCACAGCAGCAAAGGATGGGTGGTACTATCCAATTTGCTCTCAATGGAGCATCCTGTCTGCAGGCCAGGCCCACCGCTCTAAAGAGAGTGCGCAGAGGAAGTCACCACTGGCTTTATCTCTAGGACCTGTGTCTTCAGCATCATCTTCAGAACAGGGAGGAACAAACTTTCTCTAAGCAGGACTTCAAAGTTTTCACATGTCTGAGTTCATTTTTGAAGAATACATAGGGATTTTCTGGAAGAAGTGAGGAAATGAGATTTGAAGCAGAGGTTCTAATATTCGTAAAACATGAAGGTTTGAGAGCATGGCCGTGTTGGCCCAAACTATTATCTTTGTTTTGTTCTCTTACTTAGAACCCCCTTAGAGGATTACTATATTCCCATCCAAACAAGGTCACTTGGCATTTAAGACTCCTCAGCCCACCTCCTTGAAAGGATTTCCCACCTTGTATCTACACGAATTCTTGTCTGTATTGCACCTGTTTCCTGTCCCCTAAAGTACCTCGTGGATCTCCCTCTCCAGAATTTGCTCAGATAGCAGTCCTCATCGGGGCGCCTTTGTACTAGCTGGTTCTGGTTTTACTCGTTTGTCCTGGCCCAGTCAAACCCCATCCCTTCCTCTCCTGTTTAGCACACCACAATCTTTCCTTCCTCTGACCGCCCATCGCGCCGACTCATCCAGCACAACCAATCATGCCTGGCTCTGTATCACCTCTTAGATTTTAATTTGTCCATGTCTTATTTCTCCATAGAAGTTTTAAGTTTTCAAAAACATTTTACACTTTTTCATATTCCTTTCAGCAACCTCCAAGGGCCTGATAAATACCCATTCTACTTGATTGTCAATGTGATAAAGTTGATTTCCCTTTGTTTTGGGAGAAAAATAGATTTTGGGGGAGAATATAAAAGATGATCATTTTTATAGAGCTCAATGATCTAGGTTACTCACTCTAAGAGGATGCCACTGATCCAATCCACATGAGATATGGGGAGAACTTGGTGTGCTAATGTCATTTAAAAAATACACATAATTTTTGATCTCCTAGCAGTCAGTCAGCTGTCACTTTCCTCTCTATGTAAACACTAGTGCAATATCCATAGACACAGACAACAGTGTGGTGATGGCGAAAGGGAAGAGGAGGAGGGACATGGGTGGAGGGGGGCAAAGGAGGGGAAAGGGGAACATCTGCAATAGTGTCAGCAATAAAGTAAAAAAAGTAGTAGAATATCTACTCATTCTACCTCACGGCATTCTTGTGATGATAAAAACAAGACATAGTAAGTTGACAAAAGTATTTGAAGAGTAAGACATTCTCCAGATACACATGGTCTGCCCATAATGCACACATACACCCCAAGCAATGGGGCCAGTCCAGAGATTTCCTTTTCTACTTGGAGATTTTCTCCCTCTGGGCAGTCACATCATTTCCAGGTTAAAGTGTATGTTGTGCGTTTTCCCTCCAGAAGAAACTATGAGAATAATGAGCCGAGACTGAGAGCTCAGACTGTGCTTAGGTAAACGAGGGTGACACAAAGTTCAGCTCTGGGGGAACATACTAACTAGATGTGGTGGATGAAAGACTTCCGACAAGTGGTTTCTACCCATGCACTTGAGCTGTGAGCCTCAAATTAAATTAGACTGGTAAGACACAGAAAGGCCTAGAACACAGCCTAAGGCACCTTCCAGAAATGCTACTTTGCTTTTGCTCACGCTCACACTGGGGGCCTGTTTGTAGTCAGCTGCCGTAGTAGCTGGAAGTAGAGTGTTTCCCACCCATACACTGCCAGAATCTTGGCCTTCCCAAGTCAAACAATCTCACCTTCACCGAGAACTCAGCCTGCTCACCAGGAGAGGGTAGACTGGTATAAATGTGTGGGGCTGCCACAAGCTAAGCCTGACGGTCAGGAGTAATGATGAAAATCAGCAGCCATTTTGTTTTTGATCCAGCTAAAAGCACAGAGCAAAGTAGAGCAGGGTAGGGTGACAGTAACAGGTAAAATGGCACTATCATCCCACACAAATAAAGACAGCTGACAACGAAGTTTGAGTTTCCATGAAAATGAGGAGAGTGCCCTTCAAGTAAAGGGCGTGGTGAAGGAGAGAGGCTCCTCAGGAAGCTGAGGCTGTGCTTAAACAAGACTAGGAAGAACACTTAGTCATTGTGTTGCTAATGGGCACTTTTCTCCAGGGCTCTTACAGTGCTTGGCCAATGGGAGCAGCTCAGTAAGTATTTTGGAAGAAATATAAATGAATGAGCGAAGGCTGGTGTAGTAGTTGGTGACAGGAGAGATTGGATGTGGGGTCAGGAACTATGAATGCATCTGAAACAATGCTTTGAGTCAAGGTTGCTGGCTTGAGCTGAGAACACTTATATTGTAATCAAGGCCACTCATTGAACCATGAGTAATTTTAGGCAAGTTTCCCGGGTGTGTGCTGACGTAATCAAAGAACCTCATCCTGCTTGACCAGCATGGAAATCAGCAATTAGGATAAAATATTTGAAGTTTGCTGTCTGAAGGAGGTGCTTTTTACCATTTTCTGGCTGTACTAGCTTCTTCTATTGATTGTCCTTCATTTTCATAAGCACTATTCAGCTACAAATAGAATTTAATTTTCCCCCATCTTTCACGGTCAAGGAGACGATCCTCATCCAACTGACTCCACTTAATAGAAGATGGACATTATTCTCCAGCCAGAAAAGTCATTCAACTCCTTCCAGATAAGGTAGAACAGATAACCTTCCTAACTGGAGGAGTAAATAAAGCAGAGAATTTCCTTTAAATAAACCTGAGATTGAAGCTCAAAAACAAATGGAAGGACATTTCAATATACAGCAGTACCCCTTTATCTGCAATTTTGTTTTCAGGGTTTCAGTTAACCACGGTCCACCAGGTTACAAAAACATTAAATGAAAATTTCCAGAAATAAACAATTTGTAAGTTCTAAATTATGTGCTGTTCTGAGTAGTGTGATGCAATCTCACGCCATCCCATCCCCTCTAGTCCAGGACATGAACCCTCCCTTCGTCCAGTGTTTCCAGCCTGTATATGTGCCCCACTTGTCACAAGTCACTTCACAGCCTTCTTGGTTATCAGATCCACTGTCAGCTGTCACAGTGCTTATGTTAAAGGCACCCTTAGTTTACTTTTGAATGACCCCAAAGCACAAGAGTACTGATGCCAGCAATTCGGATATGCCACAGAGAAGGTGCACAGTTTATCGTGGACGTGCATGTACGGAAACACATACTGTACGCAGGGTTCCGTACTGTATATATCTGTGGTTTCGGACATCTCCTGCGGGTGTTATCACGTGCGATGTGTCCCCCACAGATAAGGGGGGACACTACATTTGCTTTCAAGTACATATTTTTGAGATATTGAGGACAAGGGCAAAGTACATTTCTCTACAATAGAATAGAGGTTAGAGAAAGAAGATCTTCTAACACTGGTTCCTGTTAATAAGACAGCCAGTGTGAATAGAAGAGCCAAGGCGGAGTTCCCTCAGCTACCCTGCTTCCCTCTGTGAGAGTAATCATATAAAAAAATCCGTGATGATAATGCCAGCTTAGGAAAAGCATCTCTCGTAGCTTTCAGAAACCCTGTGAGTTGCTACAGCAGGAGGAATGGAGTAGCAAAGAGAAAAGTGAGAATAGTTCCCAAGATGAGCCATCTGACAGGTGGAGAAATTAAACTAAGTCCTCATGTAGGAGGACGTGGGTCTGCGGGAGCCTTGCAAGATCAAGCATCCAGAGTTCAATTTCTGCAAAGTCTTTGCTGGCAGGCGGTACCAACATGGAGTCCCACTGCCGAGGGGTATTCCGCCCTGCCGTGCCTCTGGGAGGAGTGCAGGGGAACTCTGGTCTTAGAGACAGTATGTTTCCATCACACCTGCTTCCGGCTGCCACAGGCTACAGCGGCAGCCGACGAAGGAGACGTTTCAGAGCCATAGGAACCTTGGATTCAACCTCTAATCCGCCAAGTGCACCTGCTTTATAGACCTGTTTGACAGCGGCTTCATAATCAGAAAAACAGGACTTCTATTTTCGCACTCCCAAACCATAAAAAATTCTGGCTTTATTTTTAAAACACTAATTACATGATAGGG
>VMDR010011017.1:0-24175 GCA_007922815.1 Macrotus californicus
ATGTTAAGAAATATCCACCCCCTCCACTTCGAGGTACACAAAAGAACAAGATGATGGCCCTAAGTTCTTTTAAGAACAGGCAATCAGTTTTTCATAACCTTGAAACATTGTCCAAATTTATTCTTACACTCTCAAATGTTAGAACACCTACTTAACCTACTCCAAACCTAAAGAAATAAGTTAATGTCTGAGAGCAATTAACAATAAAATCAAACATGAAGCACTGTGTAGAGAAACATTTGTTTCTCAGAACTCTTGTGTTTTTGTACAAGTTACCTGATTTCTTGATTCTAGAAGGCTGGGCTTGGCAACATTTAAAAAAAAATTTTTTTTTAATTGACTTTAGAGAGGTAGAGAGGGAGAGAGACCATGCGCAAGAGTGACAGTGAGAGCGAGAAGCACCGATGTGTCGTTCCACTGTTTGTGCATTCACTGGCTGACTCTTGCAGGTGCCCTGACCAGAGATGGGACCGCAACCTCTGCACATTGGGACAACGCTCTAACCAACTGAGCTACCCAGTCAGGACTTGGGCTTCAAGTTTACGAATTAGTTCACCATTACCTCTTGCAGAATATACTAGGATTCCTAGGAAAAGGGCATTAAACGTCTATTTCAGAAGAAAGCTAAAAGTCAGAACATCAAAGTCCAAGTTTTTTGGAACCTCATTTTTCTAATTGCTTTTTAAACATTTTAATTAATTTCAACAAGATTCACTATTTATTGAGTACCTCTCTGTGCTCCCTGTTTTAAAACATTATCTCATTATTCCCCACAAAAATTATACGATGTAGGTATTATTAGCATTTCATAGGTGAGCAATGTGAAATTTAAGAGAAATCAAGTTATTTTCTTTTGGTTTTAATTTTTATTTATTGATTTTAGAGAGTGAGAGGAAGAGAAAGAGGGAAAGGGAAAGAGAAAGAGAGAAAAAGAAGCATCGATTTGTTGTTTCAGGCTGAAGAACTCTGGCATTTCTTGCAGGGCAGGTCTACTGGTGACATACTCACCGAGCTGCTCTATCTTAGAACACCTTCATTTCTTTCAGTTTTGAAGGAAATTGGGCCAGATGTAGAATTTTTGGCTTGCAGTTTTTAAATTTTAGCATTTAAGTTTATCATCCCACCGTCTTCTGCCCTCCATAGTTTCTGATGTGAAACTGGCTGTTATACTTACTGAAGATTCTTTTTTTAAAAGACATTTTATTTACTATGTAGAGAGAGGGCGAGGGAGGGAAACATCAACGTGCGAGAGATACACGGCTGCCTCTCACATGCCCCCCAACCAGGGAACCTGGCCCACAACCCAGGCACATGCCCTGAATGGGAATCAAAGTGGCGACCTTCTGGTTCACAGGCCGGTGCTCAGTCCACTGAGCCACAGCAGCCAGGGCTGAGGATTCTTTGTATGTGACCGATCGCCTCTCTTGCTGCTTTAAAGTTTTCTCTTTGTATTCATGGGTTCACTATAATATATCTCGGTGTGAATCCCTTAAGAGTCCACCCTTCTTGGAGCTTCGCTGAATTCCTGGACGTGTAGATTCACATCTTTGATCAAATTTGGGAAGCTTTTGGCCATTTGCTTCTTCAGATGTCGTTTCTGCCCCTTTCTTCCTCCCTTCTCTTTCTGGGACTCCACAATGTGTATGTTGGTGTGCTGGATGGCATCCCATAGGTCCTCAGGCTCTGTTAATATTTTAAAATTCATTTTTCTTTCTGCTTCTCAAACTTACCAATTTCTTCTTTTAAAGCATTTCTGTATGTTTAATGAATTAATTTTCCAATATTTAAAAAATAAATAACTACAGGGGCTTTTTTATTTAAAAAAATTAAATGATATTCATAATTTCACAGAACAATACCAGAAGCTTCATTGGCAAAACAATTAATAAAAGAACGTATCTTCTGTAACAATTAAGGATCAGTTTTCATGGGAGTAAATTAGTCTAAATCAGTGACTCTTGACTGAACAATATCAATTGCCCTATTTTCAAATTCTCCAATTCTTTCTTCTGCCTACTCAAAGCTGGTGTTGAACCTCTCTACAGTCCTGCATTGCTTGATGACAGGGGTGCATTTTAAGAAATGCATCATTAAGCAATTTCATCATGCAAACATAGAGTGCCCTTACCCAAACTTAGGCTATATGGTAAAGTCAACTGCTCATAGGCTACCAAGGGGTACTGCTGGACTGAATACTGTAGGCGACTGTAACTCAGTGGTAGGTATTCGTGTACCTAAGCACACCTAAACATAGAAAAGGTATACTACAGTTGAACCCTGGACAAGATAGGTTTGAATTGCATAGGTCCACTTACATGTATGTGCCATGAAGGGAGCTTGAAGGACCAGAAGTTGCTCTGGGTGAGCAGTGAATGAATTTGAAGGCCTATGACCTAACTATATGCTATTGCAAACTTCATAAACACTCTGCACTCAGACTACATTAAATTTATAAAAATATATTCTTCTTTTTTTTTTAAGATTTTATTTATTCATTTTTAGAGAGAGAGGAAGAAAAGGAGAGAGAGGGAGAGAAACATTGATGTGTGGTTGCCTCTCAGGTGCCCCGCACTGGGGACCTGGCCCGCAACCCAGGCATGTGCCCTGACTGGGAATCGAACCGGTGACCCTTTGGTTCACAGCCCACGCTCAATCCACTGAGCTACACCAGCCAGGGCTAAAAATATTTCTTCTTCAATAATAAATTACCCTTAGCTTACTGTAACTTCTTTACTTTGTAAACTTTAATTTTTTAAAACTTCTGGACTTTTATAATAACAGCTCAAAACACAACACACTGTACGGCTATACAAAAGTACTTTCTTTACACCATACCATTATCCCCAAATTGTTAACTTTTCAAAATTTTCTTGCTAGAAACCTAAAACACAAACACACACATCAGCCCAGGCCCACACAGGGTCAGGATCATCAGCATCACTGCCTCCCATCTCCACATCCTGTTCCACTGGAAGGTCGTCAGGGGCAGTGGCGTGCACGGAGCTGTCATCTCCTATGAGAGCAACGCCTTCTTTTGGAACACTTCTGGGAGGACCTGCCCGAGGAAACTGAGGAGGTGTCACTCTTAAGAAATATGTCTGCGGTGGTTTGCTTGTTACTTTTTCCCATCACAATCTGCTTGTAAGCAGATAATGCGCCATGAACATCCCTCTCTATTAATGAAAACCCTCAATGTTGGGTTCCGTTTTACCAAACCTTTTAGGGAGCTTACTGAGGTCTGCAAATGCTTCAGCTGGAGCCTTCGCTGCAAATCTTCTTGAGGTCTTTCTTCTGTGGGCTCCTTTTCTCCTGCTTTCTTTTCAGCTGTGTGCCCCTGTGCTAGTTCCCAGGATTCCTCCTTAGTCAATTCCTCAGGAACCACCTCTAGGAGCACCCTGATGCCTTCCTCATTCACGTCCAGGTTAAAGCTGTTCGTCACCTCAATCACAGCCTTGTTGACTTTTGCAACCTTTGCCTTACAACATTATGACTGCTACAGTGTCACTGGGTGACTGGAATTTTCAGCCCCATTATAATCTTAGGGGACCACTATCATATATGGGGTCCAGAGCTTTGACCGAAATGTCACTAAGTGGCGCATGACTGTAGTTCACTTTTATTCAGCCATTTTACCTTTGCAGCTCTAGAATTTGCTTCGTTCTTATTTATAATTTCTACTTCTTTATCCACATTTCCAAGTTGTTCTTACATCATTCTCCTGATTTCCTTTAGTTCTTTTTCCATGATTTCCTTCAGCAATTTGAGCATATTTAAGACAGTTAATTTAAAGTCTTTGTCTAGTATGTCCAATGTCTGGGCTCCCTCGGGGGTGCTTTCTGTCAGTTTCTTTTTTTATCCCTGTGAATGAGCCATATTTTCCTGTTTCTTTGTATGCTTTAAAATTTTTTACTGAGAACTTGACATTTTGAACACTGTAACGTGTTAACCTGGGTATCATCCTCCCCCTCCCCCAGAGATTGCTGATGTTGTAGTCATTTGTTTGTTTGATGACTTTTAGACAAGGACTACATTCCTTCTGGTGTGTGGTCCTTGAAATCTCTGATTTATTAATTCCGCGGTCAGCCAGTCACCTCTCAGACACTTCAGTGAACGCCTGGATCCAATGAGAAAAAGAGATGGATGTGGGGAACACACAAGTGTGTTATTTCTTTAATTCTTTGTCAGACACTACCCAGGAAACTGCTTTAGCCTGAGGAGTTCAGACAGTGGCCAGGTCCTGCACTAGGCCCTCAGTGAACTGACAGGCAGACTAAAGGCACACAACCACTCCCTGGAGGACAAGTCTTTATTGCTCAACCTGGCTGAAGGAAAGGCGCTGCCGTCTCCTCAGCTGCCTGCGACTGGGCTGGGGGGGCTAGTAGTGCCTACATGTAAAATGCTAACACATCAAAGTTTACCAGTCTCTTTTTTTTTCATCAAGCGTTCCACTGCTGTTGGTAGTGCATAATTCCAAAATAGCTGATTTTAATAGATATTACCAGCTCAATAGCTGTTTTAGTGGAGGAACTTATTCTGGAGCTTTTTACTCCATTTTCCCGACATCCATTCATTGATTTTTGAATGTGAACCAATGTTACATTCCTACGATAAAATCTACTTGGTTATGATGTATTTTCCCTTTTATGTGTTGTTGGAGTTGATTTGTGAAAATTTTCTTGAGAAACTTTTCTCTACGTTAATTAGAAATACAGGTCTACAGTTTCCTTCCTTTGGTATATTTTATTGATTATGCTATTACAGTTGTCCCAATTTTCTCTCTCCTTTATTCCCCTCCGTCCCACCAGCATTCCTCCGACTCCCTTAGTTCATGTCCATGGGTCATACATAAATTTTTTTGTTTCTCCATTTCCTATACTATTCTTAACCCCCCCCCCCCACCTATTTTGTGCCTACCAATTACGCTTCTTATTCCATGTACCTTTTCCCCTACTCCCCCTCTTCCACTGATAACTACCCATGTGATCTCTATTTCTGTGATTCTATTCCTGTTCTAGTTTGCTTAGTTTGTTTTTTTGTTTTTTAGGTTCAGTTGTTGATAGTTGTGAGTTTGTTGTCATGTTAGTATTCATGGTTTTGACCTTTTTCTTAGATAAGACCCTTTACCATTTCATATAATAAGGGCTTGGTGATGATGAACTCCTTTAACATGACCTTATCTGGGAAGCACTTTATCTGCCCTTCCTTTCTAAACGATAGCTTTGCTGGATAGAGTAATCTTGGATGTAGGTCCTTGCCTGTCATGACTTTGAATAATTCTTTCCAGCCCCTTTTTGCCTGCAAGGTTTCTGCTAAGAAATCAGCTGCTAGTCTTATGGGCACTCCTTTGTAGGTAACTGTCTCCTTTTCTCTTTCTGCTTTTAAGATTCTCTCCTTATCTTTAACCGTGGGTAATTTAATTATAATGTGTCTTGGTGTGTTCCTCCTGGGGTCCAATTTCTTTGGGACTCTCTGAGCTTCCTGAACTTCTGAAGTCTATTTCCTTAGCCAGATTGGGGAAACTCTCCTTCATTATTTTTTCAGCTAAATTTTCAGTTTCTTGCTCTTCCTCTTCTCCTTCTGGCACCCCTATGATTCGGATGTTGGAACATTTCAAGATGTCCTGGAGGTTCCTAAGCCTCTCCTCATTTTGTTGCATTCTTGTTTCTTCATTGTGTTCTGGTTGAATGTTTATTTCTTCCTTCTGTTCCTAATTGTTGATCTGTGTCCCAGTTTCCTTCCCTTCATTGTTGGTTCCCTGCATATTTTTCTTTATTTCACTTTACAGGTAGATATGCTTCACTTCACTTTTATAAAAGTGTATGCTTTCACTACACTTCACTTTATAGCCTTCACTTCTTCCTCTATTTTGTGTCTGTACTCAATCATTTCTGTGAGCATCCTGATTACCAGTGTTTTCAACTCTGCATCTGATAGGTTGGCTGTCTCCTCGTCACTTAGTTCTTTTTCCGCAGTTTTGATCTGTTCTTTCATTTGGGCCATATTTCTTTGTCTCTGCACACCTGTTATGTTGTAGGGGCAGAGCCTCAGGTATTGGCCAGGGCGGAGCAACCCACGTGGCTGTGCTGTGGTACTGTATGTGGGGGAGGGGTCCCAGAGGGAACAATGCTGCTTACTCAGCTCTCACCCTGCTTTCAGTCACTTTCCCTGATACCCACAAGCAAATTGGGGCTTTCTGGTGCTGTTTCCCAGGTGGGTGGGCTTGTGTACTTACTAGGACCCCATGTGTTTCTTCAATGAACTATCCTGTGAGGCTGGGAGTTTCTCTCACTGCTGCAATCACCACAGATTTTTATAGCCAGAGGTTTTGAGGCTTTGGTTTCCCACACTGGAACCCTGGGTTGTGTTCCGTCTTGCTCCCTAGTTGTTCCTCCCAGCTCACCGCATGCAAATATGGGACTACCTGGTCCGCAAGCTGCTGCCTCACCAGGCCTAGCCTGGCCTGGCCCGTCGCCTTGCTGTGTGTCCTCTCCAGCCATGCTGCCTGTCTCCACCCCTGCTACCAGTCCGGATGAATGTTTCTTCTTGAACTCCTTGGTAGTCAGACTTCTATACAGTTCAATTATCTGTCAGTTCTGGTTGTTTTTTGTTTTTAAATTTGTTGTTGTCCTACTTTTGGTTGTGCGAGGAGGCAAAGCATATCTACCTGTGTCCATCTTGGCTGGAAGTCTGTAGTTTTCTTTTATTCTCTAGTTCTGTTATCAAAGTAATACTGGCCTCACAGAATGAGTTGGGAAGTATCTCTCCTCTTCAGTTTTCTGGTAAAATTCGTATAAATTTTTTTGCAGAATTGGTATTATTTCTTCCTTAAATGTCTGGCAGAATTCACCAGTGAAACCAATGGGGCTGGAGTTTTCTTTGTGGGAATATATTTAACTATTTCAATTTCTTTAATAGGTAATATTCAGGTTATTTTTTCTTGAGTCAGCTCTAAAAGTTTGTATCTTTCAAGATATTGTTCATCTCATCTAAGCTGATATATTTTTTGTCATAAAGATTATTCACAAAGTTCTCTATCCATTAATGTGTATAATCCATGTTACCACCTCTCTCATTCTTTTTATTGGTAATTTGTGTCTTCTCTTTTTAATTCTTTTTCCTTATTAGTCAGAGGTTTATCAATTTTTATCTTCCAAAGAATCAGCACTTGACTTAATCGACATTTCCCTATTCTTTGTGTTTCACTGAGTTCTGCCATCTTATTATTGACTGTTTCCTATTTACTTTTCATTTTTCTCTTTCTAATTTTGTAAGGTTGAAGCTGAGGTCACTGACTTTTGACCTACTTTTATAAATACAGGTGTTCAGTGCTAAAAGTTTCACTATAAGTACTGCTTTAGTTGCATTCCATAAATTTTTATATGTTGTGTTTTCATTTTCGTTTGGTTTAAAATACTTTTTCTGTCTTTTACCATTTTTTGTTTGACGCATGGGTTATTCAGAAGTGTGTTAAGTTTCCAAATGTGTGGTCCTCATTCTTAAAGGTTAGTTTAGTTGGAGAAGCAATTGTAGATTAACTCACATTTTCTGAACACTTTGAGATTATTCCACCACCTTCTGGCTTTCACTGTTGCTGTAGCAAAGTCTGCTCGTCCTTTGTAGGTAATAAATGTACTTGCTTCTTGATAGCTATTTTACAATCTTCTGTCTTTACTATTACGCAGTTTCATTAAAATGTAATTATCCTGTGTAGTATACATGTACTTTTTATACAGATTCATATGTTTCACCAGTTCTGGAAAAGTGTCAGCCACAGGCTCTCAAGTGTTTTCTCTTCACGCATCACTCTATTTTTCCTTCTAGGACTCCCCTTAGACATATATTAGACTTTCTCATTTTGTCCCCTAAATCTCATTAACATCTCTTATAATTCTATCTAGTACCTAGTATCTTCTTCTTTTGAAAATTTGCCCATTCTGACTAGTCTCTTCTTGTTTGCTCATTTTTGTGATTCCCTCTTTTTTAAGAACTTTTTATATTTTGAGTAATAATTCCATTCTCTTAGGTCTAAATCTAGCATTTGCTGTCTATTCACTCTCATTCACCGTTACTTATTTCATTATATGTTACATGAACTCTTAAGTGTTAACTCATACATTCAGATCATGTGAATTTCTAGAAAATAAGGAGACCTAAGCTGAGAATGCTTCTGCAAAGTGCATTTTAGTCTGCTTCTTGGGGCCAGGATAATATTGGACTTGGGACCATTTCAACCTCTTTCAAGATCTCTGGCAGCACTGATAATGGCCTTGGCAGCATGCCCTTCACATGTGGTTACGGTTCAGAGTTCAGATTTCATCTCTGGCTATTTTCCCCCTTACTTAAAACTTGTTTTAAATATTGATTTTAGAGAAAGAGGAAATGACAAAGAGAGAAACATCAATTTGTTATTCTACTTATTTATGCATTCATTGGTTGATTTTTGTACCTGCCCAGATGGAGGATATCAAACCCACACAATGGTGTATCAGAATGATGCTCTAACCATCTGAGCTACCTGGCCCAGGCTCCCCCCTCATTCTTTTTGTTCCTAGGAAATTTCTCCTACTTTCTATTAGCCCAGCAATGCTAGATAAACTATGCTTCATGTAGGTTCTTACTGTTGTCTCAGGAGTGCTCCCAGTATATCCAGACTACAACCAATCAAAAGGAAGCTAAAATCCACAGTAACCTAAAGCAATGTCTTTATCCAACACAATATACTTACTTTAAAGCCATTTTCAAATTGCTCTATCATTTCTTTTTCACCTAAGAGTGATTTTTCTTTCCTTTTTGCTGATTTTGTTGGCTGTTTTAGCTTTAATTTTCTACGTTTTAAGATTTTAATTTTAGGATCCCTTTGAGAGAGTTTTTTTTTTCTTTCTCAGTCACTCTTTTTGGTCTGGTATTTTTATGGTTGCCTCCCTCTGACCCTCGCAATTCTTTGTCTAGCGCCCCACTCTGCCGACCACTGGGTCTTCTGCCTTGTGGGTTTCTAGATCCAGACAGCAGGCAGCCGAGTGAAGGTTCTGACTATAAGACGGTCTACTTCTTTTCACTTATTTATTTATGGTACTTAGCTATGTTTGATGCAGTGAGCCTGCCCCCAATCCTCTACCTTGTAAAAAAAGCACTCTAGCACCTGTTACCCACAGAAATAACTCTGGTTGCCTCTAACTGCTTTCAAATCCAGAGTTCAGACAACTTGCGGCTTTAGTCCTGTTACCACCCTGCTTTATGAATTTCATTTCTTGTTCACAGAAATATACAGCTTGTTTTCTATTTTTTTTTAGGATTTATTTATTTAAATTGTATTTTATTATTTATACTATTATAGCTGTCCCAATTTTTTCCCCTTTGCCCCCCTCCCTCTGGCTTGTTTTGTGTGTGTGACTAAGTCTTTTAAATTTTATTTTTTTATCTATAGTTAATGAATGCAGCACTGAAGTGGACTGAAAGTGACATCCTGACCATGACTCCTATTTTGGTCTAATTTTAGTAACGAGAACATTAATGAAGTTATCTTCATTTCCTTTATAATACAGACCTACTATGGCTGACCCTTGAAGAACAGAGAGGTTGGGGCACCCACCAGCTGTGCAGTCAAAAATGTGTGTATAAGTTAAATTGGTCCTTCACATAAACATATTCCCAACCGTGGATTAAAAATACATACTATCAAACAGGAAGGGTTAAGTCTTGTTCTTACATACCTGCTCCAAGAGAAAATTATGTACATCTTCCCCTTCTGGCAAAAAGTCCTTCCAGCTGAGGTCAGCCTCCCTCCATAGAGCTCCCACTTTCTTATGGCTCTGAAACAGAAATAAGTCAAAATCCATTTGCTTTTACATCGGCAAGAGAAAAAACAGATTGCAGAACTGTTAAGAGTGGAAAATCTGCAAAAAAACCCCTTTTCTTGCAGATATGAAGTCAATTTCTTAGGACTCTTATCACAGAAAGGAGATGTCTGAATGTATGTAAATGTAATGGCGAATGGCCGAAGTACCGGCGTTTAAGGTTGAATCATTTCTTTCACTGGATGACCAATCTGGGGATCTGCAAGCTGGGACCTAGAATTTATGAATATAATCACCTAAAAAGAGACCCATGCGATGAGTTTGCAAATTCAACACTGTCTCTTCTTCTAGACAGAGCTATGTGCATCTGCTACGAAAGCTATTCAACAGGCCTCACTGGCGTTCCTCTTCACGGCACATCATCACTTGCTGTCTCCCGTCAGAGTGGCTAAGAAAAGCTATTGCTCCTTAATCAGGTATGAGAAGTATTCCAAGGGAAAAGAAGCACAGGGTGAGCCCCCAAATCAGAGAAGAGCTGTTGTTAGTGCAGGGGCAAGTCCACTGCTTGAAAAAAGTCACAGTGACAAAGGACAATGTCAGGGTTTGAGGCCATCGCTATCATATGGAGTATGCACTAATTAGGTCATAGAGGGACTTGCCCGAGGCATGGCTGGTGACTTGGGAGAGCCAGGGTTTAAACTCAGGCCGTCTCACTGCCGAGTCTGTGCTCTGTGAGAATCTCGTTTTGGTTTTTACAAATAAAAGTGAACAGGAATTTGAATTTTAAATAAGGGCTAAAGTCAGGTAGGAGGGAAGAAGAGAATTTTGGAACTACAAATTAAGGTTCCGTAAAAATGTCAGTGCTAGCAAGTGAAGAGCACTAATGATAAATAAATAATCAATGAGAGCTAGGTCCAGGCTACTTAGCACACCTGTCTGTGAATAACTGTCACACAAAAGTAATACAGACGGACTTCTGCAGATTTAGAGTGATAAATAAAATGCTGAATTTTTCAAATCAATGCCTATAAAACAAGGAAATCTACCATCTCAATATTTTTGGCTTTGCTTTGAATAAGTCAATCACTCCAGAATTTCCATCCTGAGTTCTGTCTTGTTTTGACATCTTTGACCCCACGTGTTACCTCACCTTTGCGACTGCACCCCTTTCCCAAACCAAACCTCTAAGCCTCTAATACAGCACCTGCCACACTCCTTTGAAACTATTGGTTCAGACTTGTCTGTCTCCCTCTCCGGTTTATAAATTCCTTTAAGGTTTAGTTATCTTTGTAGATTGAGATTTTAGCACAGAACTTTGCAGAGAATTATGTAGTATTTATTAAACTAAAATAAATTTAACTTTAAGACAGAAATTCACCATCTTGTAGAATCATTTTTACCACCTATTTTTAATTAGATTACCTAGCCCACAATCCAAAAATAATAAAATTAATCATTTTTATGAATCCTGTCTCTTTCTTGGAGAAAGGTGGGAGTTTTCATTGAAATCAATTAAAAGGTATAAATAATGCAGCCATTTTGTTTCAAGAAAAGATAAAATTAGTAGCTACAAATAAAACATACCTTGAAATTTTTAAGAGCTCTATCAAATCTAGTTGAGAATAGGTACCTCTTTTCCAAGTTACCAGTGAATGGAAGGACAAACACCCCCCGGGAAGAAACTGGACGTAAACAGAGACTTCACTCTTTTTTCCAAATAATAAAAGGAAACAGAATTACTTGCACAGTTATGTCTAAGCTACTTACAAATAATCCAAGGTCAAAATCACTGCCCTTCCTAATATGCTGTTGAGTCTGATACTCAGTGTAACACTCACCATTTGTTTGCATAGAAGGTGCAGTATTGCAGAAAGCAAGACACCAGCTCTTCCAACGGGAAGTAAAGGCTTGCAAAACTCTCTGTGAAAGACAGGAAGGGTGGTTAAGTACCTCGGAACAAACTCCCTGTTCTAGAACAGGAGGCAAACAACGTGTGCCAAAAGAACAGCTACTTTACAACCTACGTAATACTGGGCAAGCCAAATCCAGTACACACGTGAAGTAATTTTCAACAGAAGTAGTTCGGAAACTTCAGGTTCATTTTACGCTTCATGGAGAGGCTGCAAAGGGACTCTAGAATTCCTGACTTTTGCTTTTTTCTTTAACTGCTTCCGTGATAGAAACAGTTGCAAGGATCAGTCTCCCTTAATAATCTATTTATTTATATAAGCCCCACTTTAAGCTGAAAGCAGAAAAGCACCTTAGATAAAGAGGTGTGAAGCTTATTAACTGTTTTTAAGAAAGGAACCCCCTCCATCTTTTTTAGAATACAGCTGAAACAGAAAGAGACTTATTTTTTCACAGCCTAAATTGGTATTTCCCAAACTGTATTCTACAGGGCATCAGTAATGATTTCTAAAACAAATATTGTACAGTCAATCAAGTGAGGCAACATCAATTACACAAACCTGAATAGTTTTTACGTTTTGCATTTTACTGTAGGATTCTCATGACCTTGAATGTGCTATAATTTATTCTGCGAATGTCAAAGAAAAGGGATACACCAGTGTGCAGAGTCCGTCTAAATGAACAATTTCTTGGGAAATACTAGTCTATACAATGTGGCAATAATTTCCCACTCGTGTCCAAATTTAGGAATGCCTGAGACCTCAGTTCCTTTTATTACAACCTGAGCATGTACTATACAGGTGTCATGGTCTGATAAGGTGTCACAACACTGGAGTAATGACAGATATAAAAGTCAGGTTGGCATTGAGTTTCCAGGAGCAAAATCACCTTTGAATTAGTTACATGATTCTAGAGCCAAATCTGATCATTGCTAATCTCAATGGACCACAGGACTATCATATCCCCAACACTTCTACAGTAAAGATATAGTATAATGTAACTTTTTAATATTAAAATTAGAAGCCTTAAAGAGTCACAGCTCCATCCAAGAGTCTCCAAAGGCACTAAGGCAACGATTTTCAACTGGTGTGTTACCAGGAATTTTAAAAATATGCAATACTAGACTATTGAGTCAAAGGCACTGACCTCCTTTCTCTTAAGACGGTCAAATAAAAAAGTGATAACAGCCAACATAACAATACCTGTCCAGTATGAATGAATCAAAATTCTATTTATTTTTATCAGACAGACAAAAAATATATTTGTTAGTGTGCTGCAGAATTTTAGTGATTAGTTTACAGGTACCACGAGATGAAGAAGGTTGAAAATCGCTGCACCGAAGGAACAGCTGATGAGTTCTGCACCAGTTTAACGTGCTGCACATCAAAAGAAACAAGAGCAACTTACATGATAAGTTCTCTCATGGAGATTCCGCCTTCTTTCAACACGGGAGTCACCAGTTCCGCAAGGTATAACCAAATGTGGGGGATGTCAATGGCCATGTCATCTGCCAGTTCTAATGTTTCCGAAAAACTGAACAAAACAAAACAAAACAAAACAAATCCATATGCAAATGTAATTCAAAAGTTAAGGTTAAATAGATCAGAAATCAGTGGGTAAAGAAACAGCTATTAAGCATTTGCTATGTTAGGTACTGCTCCAGGCATAAAGCAACGGGCTCTTGCCCTCGGAGAGCCTGCACTAGTGCGGGGGGAGAAGAGCACAAACAAAGCGCCCTTGCAGACTGGACAACACCCTGACGCGTGGGCAGAAAGCCAGTCCTCTGAGGGACATGAACGACGGCACCAGGATACCCAGTACAGAGGGTGGTCAGAAAAGACCTCTGTAAAGAGATGACATGTGAAAGATTTAAATGATGAAAATGAGGCAGCCATGTGAAATTCGGGGGGAAGAGCTATTAATTTAATCCCACATTATAAAGAGTTCATCACAGTGAGTATCATATCCTCTGAGTCAGCCAGAAGCACTGACTAAAAACCTAGTACAGTGAAGATGAGACACAGAGAGAAGAAAAGGCAAAAATCCTTAGCCTTGGGGAGCTTACAATGGGGGCAAAAATGGATGGATATGAGAACCTGACAACTTTACTAACAACATCATCATTATGACATGCTACCAACTGTTGTGTCTTAAAGAAAAGTTAGTGGTTTCAAGCTCTCATGCTATGAAATAGTTCTCAATATGAAGTGAAATACATGGGATTTGAATATAATACTTATGAAAGTAAAATACAAAATATCAGTGCAATTTTCCTTAGGCTCAACAGCACAGCTATTCATTTAGAATGATAAAAACAATGTAAGACTTTGTTCATTCATCCTGTATGTAACATAGTAAAAAGTACAAAAACAAAAGTAAACTCAACTACGGAAGACACCTGCATAATTACAAGGAAATACACAGAATCACAAGAAACGGAATGAACGAAGCAGGGGCCACAGGCAGGCAGCATTTGTGTTCGCACCCTTCCAGGTCTCTGCGCACAGCAATGGCGTGCTTTTTCACTGCAGTTCTGGTTTCTACCCAGGGCATGCCACTCTTTTTTTACCTACTCCAGATGCCTACATGTCACCAAAAATGTTCACTTAAATACAATAAAGGTGCCAGCGGACCGCAGAGTAACCTTTCCGCAGGTGCCATGTCAAAACAGTTTGCAGGTTAGCCACTTTATCCAGCCCTGGGCTTCATGAATTCCTAATGCCAACTTTCTGACCTTCCAGCTTGCGATTATTTGTCATCTGTTTGCAATATAACAGATACTTGACTATTCTCTCATTATGTGTAGACTTCCCGCTCAGTTAATGTGCCACTAATGGACCATCATCTAGATGGACTCCAGGATTTCTGGGTTAATCACCCTGTAATGCCCCTTCATGTTCCATGGGTCAGTGGCAGAGATTAAGCTGTTTCATGATCCCGTGAGCCCATGGCTGCAGCCCTTCTGCCTTTCAGCAGTAATGTCTACTGCTATTTTCAGCTCATATTACAACTAAAAGATACCCATATTTTTGCGTTGGTTTTCTACTTCTCCGTTAGTCATGGGACTGGTTGTAGAACACAATCACTGTCAAATCCATCCCGCCAACTTAAAAAAAAAAAGCCTATTTGGCTGAACACAGGATTTCACAAAACAAGCCGGGTAAGAGAAGAGATACTTGTTTTCAGGTTTAAAGTTCCTAAATCTTTTTGTGTGATTTTAAAAGAAAAATCCTAGGTGGGAAGAAGCTCCCCCACACAGTAGTCTTTGGACTACTGTACTACACAGCCTAGCACAATGCCTTGCATAATATACGCTTTCTGCTGGCTGAGTGAACGAACAGAGCTATCCACACCCATGCTGCTTGGTATGCAGTGACCATGACACCCCTGGACTGCACAGGTGGGGCTTCAGGCATTCTCTCCCGATTTTAACTACAGGAGATCTACTTTTATTTATCTTATATACTGAGTTCCTGCCTAAAATTTAATTAAAGAAAGGGGCACATGGTTAAAAGTTGGAATTAAAAAAATTCAGTGAAGGTTTGATCAGAAATCTGCTAAAAAGGCAAAATAATGTAATACAGTTGGAAATGGCATCATCAGAAGCATCTTCCACAATTATGACGACTACATAAAAGTGGAAATTTGGCTGGAGATAAACGTGGAAGAAAGAGTAAAGACATCTAAAAATCAAACTGATCGAGTATTATTGTAAGTAATTTTAAGAATCTAGCTACAGGTAAAAGAGAAATAAAAGAAGATGAAATGCCTTCTTATACTGCAGTACCATCGTCAAAGGATTACTACAACAGAGACTATCTACACTAGATCCTACCTGCTTACGTGAGCAAACAGGGTGTTCACTGTTAACTAGCACCTCTGCAATTCTGCACTGGAGACTCGGTCTGCATGTCTGTGTAAGCTCTGAGCCCCGCCTTTTTACCAAGGTAACTGCCACCATGGAAGAAAAGTTCTAATTCACAACAGATATTTCTCAGAGTGAAACACTAATACAGCAAGCTGCCTGAAGGACACATATCTTGTGTTTACTGTCAACTCCAATTTTTGCCATCCTGGATTTCATTTATCACACTTTCAAAGTGATTCCAAGTCCATGGCTAATAGTGAACTGTCCTCAACTGCCTTTACCAGACAGTTTTAAAAAAGACTTCTGAAGCCATGATGCAAAATGACTGTACCAACAATGTCTGACGTGCATTTACCTGCCTGCCTGCCTGCCCGAATCACGTCACAGAGCATTCAGATTCGAGCACTGACAATTCTAAGAGGACGGCGTGACGCTGCCTTTGTGGAGATGCGCTTTATGTATGGCAGCTGTATGCTCAGAGCTGACACCGTGCCTCATAGGGAACATCCCAAAGGATCTAAACTTTATTTATAAACAGCCCGACACAAAGAGCCTATCTGAGGCCTCCCTCTAATCTAACTTAATATATGGTAGCACTGCACGCCTTAAATATTAAAACCTGTAGGAGAAATGGAAGATGAGTTGGCTGATCAGGGCCCGATAAACTTGGAGGCCTTCTGCTCTCTGTTTCCCAGAATCACTGCCTCAACGGCTGCTCCAAAGCTGGCACCTAAACAGCAGCAGCATCTGAGGAAGCTAACCTCAGGTGGTCCCGACAATGCTGTGCGAAAACAGAAACCTTCCCACGCTGAGACCAAAGACACAAAAGACTTAGGGAGTTTCCATGGTTCCAGTGAATTGGCCTCTCTGGACAGTACGAGCTGTTTATAACTCGGGATTCTGGAGTAATTGGGAAACTGATCAATTTGCAAGAAGCCTCTGTGTGGGTGATGACACTAAATTATCAGTTTGTTTCCAGCCTAGAAAAAATTGCCAGGCCTTTCCATTTATGGAGGAATATGGGTTTTTGCAGTGGTCTGGTCTACGGACGGCCTGTTCAGGTCTATTTTAGTATTCAAAGCTAGGCCTGGAGCCACTGCATTACCTCTAATTGCAAAAGGAAGTAAAAATAGAGAAAGATGAAGTAGTTACCGAGACCCAGAAGTGTTCATTTTCAGTCCAAAAAAAAGGTTGTGGTTGTGGCAGTGTTGCCAGCAGCAGCAGCACAAGCAGCAGCACTGCCACCACCAAAAACAATGAAAGTGTGGGGACCATGATGGATGATACTTTTTCCTCAATGGAACCCACAAAGGGAAATGCAAATGTCTGAAACAGCCTAGAAACCCAGCTAGCACCTCCCAAGTTCAACTGAAGCTGGTGAAGCTAGACTACACTTCTGAGAGTCTTTCTAGCTATGAATTAACTTCTGAGCATAGTTTGAAGAGAGATATAAAATGATAAATAATAATCCAGCATTCTCATTTCCAAAAATTTATGGTGAATATGTCATAATATCCAGGTAAAAAGCAAGTTAGTTATAAACTAATAATAAAAGTTACTGTAAATGTAGTTTCTAGGGGCTTGAAACTGTAGTTTCAAGTTGGCTAGGGGCAGACCTCAATTTCTTTGTGAGGGTGTGGATCCCCTCATTATTCTTACTATTTATACTGGCTGGTGAGTGGAGTGAACAACATATTTCTCTTTTAGACTGGGAAACCATCCTGGCCTTAAAGGCCAACAATCACAGCAACTTTTGCCAAAGTTTCTCACTAAGTTAACTGGGTTATACGGCCTTAATATCGTCAGTCACTGCATTCAGAGAGATCTAGCTTATTGTTGAAACACAAATTTTGAATGATCGTAGGGGCAAGCACACATTTTTCAGAACCTTCAGGACAATGCTATCTTTCATCACAAACTCAAATGAGTAATTATTCCTAAGTACATTAACCTTGGCATTCAATGGTTACACTATTCTAAGAGGTTGACCATGTCTGAAAGATACACAGTGGCATTTCATCACATGCACATCGAATGTACAAGAATACATCACAAGCTTGGCAAAAAGATAAGAAGAAAAATAAATAGTGCAGAATTCTTACAGCCACTCCGCTTAATGAGCACATACTGAGTCAGTGTGAGATGGGAGATGCAAATCTGACGTTCAGCCCTCAGGAGGTTTTAGTTCCTGTTCCCTTAGAGAGTAAGCACCTAACAGCAATGACTGTGACTGTATGTTTATACTGTACAACAAGGCTCCTAAACAAAATTCTTTACCATATGCAGTTTTAGCCTTAAACATTGGTTTTAGAACCTAAGCCTGGGCGAGACTCTGCGGCTATACCACAAAGTACCTAATCCATGCACTTGTGATGATGGTGTCTCACAAAGACATCAGAATCTGATCGAATGAGGATCCAATTCCAGTGACACCCAGGCTTCACCAAACTAGCCATCTACGGCTACATAATGAAACCAACCTGGAACGGACTCAGTCATTAACGACTTGGAATTACAGGTCCTCCTATGGGGCTAACATGGACACACAAGCATTTCCTGGCCAAAATTACCACGGTTTTTGAAAGATTTAAGGATTTCGGGTTTAAGTCAATTAAAAAAATTTTTTTTCACATAGAAAATTATTTTTCCTGAAAGACTACCCAAGGGTTTACATGTAAATGGGCTGATGAGGCCTTGGTTTCCCCAAAGTTAAGGGGTCTTTGCTATCTTACATCACAATATAGGTCTAACAATAAGATAGAAAAAAACCAGAAGATAACCTTTATGCCCTAGTACAGCCTACAAATGTCATCATACCAACCAACACATTATCAATATTATACATCAACTTATTATAGCAGACGCACTTTTAATCTATGAAAAAAGCTAGAAACTTAAAATAGACAATGTACTTTTAAAATGAACTACTTACTCAAGAGTCTAATAAATAAATAGCACTCTTGAGGAGGATACTGACCCTTTGAAGAAGTCCTGCTTGCTGAGCTTTTCTGACTGCACCAGCTGATACAGTAGTTGGCCCATGTGATCCCTGGTGATCTGGCTCCTCTCCAGGGTGGACTCCACTCCCACTCTCACAAACACATGTAGCGGGCCCTGGGCATTCAGCTCCTCCACACACTGCATGGCTTCCTGTTTGAAGAGCAAACAAAAGCTTACCTCAAAATCTAGATAACATTACCAGAGGGTTAAAAAAAATTTAAAATCTTTTACTTAGGACAAACTCAGTAGAAAGGTCTGCAAACGAGACAGTTTTCACATACAATTTTTAAAACATTAACACAGCTCAGTGAAATGCAGGCTGATATGGGCAATATAAGTCATATTTTTTAAAAAAAGAAGTGTGTCTTTACAAAGCAAATGTGTTTAGGTTAACAATTTTATTAAAAAGATCACTCAAAGGACCAGAGTCAAAAACGTATTTTACTATATACGATGTTTACCTATTTTACGATCAGTTAAAAAACTGAAAATGGCATATTATGAAATAGAAATTCAATGTCATGATTCAAAGGCCTTACTTAAAATGGCAACCGCGGCAATTCTGTTGGGGTATGTTAATATTTGCACAATCTTCAACGGGACAGGTCATCTTTCATAGGAAAGTTAATACGGTTAGCTTACGTCCTAAGAACTATGAAGTTCTTGGGGTGTGGGGCCTAAGTGTTTCTGACCACGAGGTGATGTGGTCAGGCCCACTGCCTCTGGCGGGGAGGGCGGCTGAATCACTAACACAGCAGAGGGCCGCCCTGCCCTCACCTATCTCAGCTTTGAGTATGAGATCCTGTGGTTTCGCCTCTGAAGAGACTGAATCTTTTGAGGGGGACAATGCGTGTGAGAAGGGAAGCCCATGATTTTCTGTTGTTCTAGATCCAGTTAAAAACTCGACATCACATGTCTGGTGTCTCCTTTGATTCCTTTAATCTACATCAGCGCTTTCCCTCTTTTTTGTTTTAGACATTGGCACTTTTGAAACATTCGGGCCAGCTATAAAACTGTTTCTTACATACACTTTTAACCAAGCAACCTTCGGTTTCCAGCTCAGTCTGCATCTCATGCACATCTGTGGTCTTCTAAATAAAGGACCACTCATCCTCCTGATGCCTGCCTTCCAGAATGTTGCTGCGCCCTGTCCCCTGAGCTGCTTATCCTCGCGGGGTCTGGCCCATTTCAATAGTGTCGTTGTCATCTTAATGCCTTTTCAGAAGGGAGTGGAAAGGAATCCAAGTGCTCAGTCTTCAGTATTTAAACTGAGTGAGTGTCTTCCAGTGGGAATTTAGTCCCCGAGTCTGCGTATCATAATACTTCCAATGTCTCAGCGGTGCATGACCCTGCACTTCTTCCTGATTTTCTCATGGTTTGATTTTCCTTGTTTTTGAGCTCTCAGCTGAAATGACATCTGTAGTCTCTGTGACTGCCCATCCACCGGCTCTCACAACACCTAATTTTACTTCTCTGCATCGAGACATTATTTTTTGGTAGTTGTTTATTTATTTATTTATTACCTGTCTTTAGGGCAGCTTTGTCTGTACTTCCCACTAAAACACCCACGAAAACAGACGAGGTTGCTCACTACATACACCACCGTGTATCCAGGCAGTAGTTCTGAAATGTGGCCGGCACACTTCAGTACTCAATTAAGAGGCTAAAAACACAGGCTGTGGCATCAGACGAATGTAGGTTTGAATGCTGGCTCCGTTACTACTGTGATTTAGGAGCATGATTTTATCTCTCGGCCTTGACTTCCTATTATAGGGTTACTGTGAGGACTGAATATAAAATAAATGTATATAAAACACTTGAAACACTACCAAGGATAAAACCAGGCTCAATAAATATTTATTTGTATTACTGTTGATAATAACAGAGGATGTTAGGAAAAAAACTTTCTTAGGAGGGGCTCTGTAAGTCTTTAGTGCGACACACCAATACCCTAAAGGCACTGAGATAAAGTACAGTTTACGCTCCAGAGCTAGCAGGCTGGCTCTGAATACTGAGTCTGCCGCTTATCAGCACTCGAACCTAGAGCAAGGCACTTTACATCTTCGCTTCTCAGTTTCCTTATCCATAAAAATATAATAGTAACACCAGGAAGTATTATGAGAATTAAATAAACTAATACATATGAAATGTGTATCATGGCACCTCGCACACAGTAAGACCTCGCTATGTCTGACATTGTTACCTGGTCCTTATGGCCACTCTGCAGCAGAGCTGTTCTGGACATTACAAAATGAAGTTCCTGAGTCATATGTAGGAAATGGCTTCCACACCGTAGGCCTGATCTAGGACTAATGATGCTTCAAAGCGTCCTCCTGCTGCACTTAAGTGTTCCTAAGGTCTCTCTCTCCCTGTATCTCTAGCTCATCACAGAGTCATATGTTTTCTCTTTCCAAGTATCTGTTGCTCACTTACTTTGTACACCACTCAAATTGTTTCTCAAGCCGTTCTCCACTGCCTTCTTCCTTATTGTCTCTGCTCTTCATCTTTCTTTCTTAGCCTTTCCTCTTTCTGGATCTTTCACATTTCTCTACTTCCAGGCAAGAAAAAAGCTGTGCCGCTAGTTTACAATACTCACTTTCTAAGACTCTAACTAACAAATCACAGCATATAAAGCGTATTCGTTAACATTCATTTATTTTTGCTATGTTTTCAAGGGCTTCTGCAAAGTACTCCTCTGTAACTTGCTTATCATCAAACTTTTCCCTACTTCTGATTTTTGGACAATTTCAGAGCTTGAGGTTTTTAGAAGGCTGGGCTATAGCTAACCGAGATGATTTTTTACACTGGACAGCAGATTATAACTAGGTTGTTAGGGAACAAGTAAGCTTGAAAGAATTAATTATATATGTTAAAGCAAAAGTACTTAATATATCTGACCAAAGCCTTTGTTTACTCCAGATCTCTAAATTAGGTCCCATTACATGATCTCTCCTAAGATCCTAAATAGTTCTAGTAGTGTTTATTATTACTACAATTTAAATATGTATTTGTGGAGTTACCTATTTATGGTCACTCTCTGCCACTAGAATATATGAAGTCAGGCAGAATATCTCTCATATTCACTACCATCTTAAAATGAAGATCAAAGAGAAGGTCAAGGCTGAAGGACAAATGCAAAGCTGTGACTTGAAATGTTTACTTAGGCTGCCTGACCCTGGCACACTGCTTACTCCTTTGTGACCCAGTTTTCTACTTAAGAAATGCAGAAAAAGTGATGTCGGACACACTGTAAAGTTAATATAAGAATGGTGATAAACTGTCTTGAGGTATGATATGGTCACCCTGTAGTGGGGATGGATAGGTACCCACTCCTGCCTCCTGCCACTTGACCTTGTGATCCATGGTACCAACTTAAAAGAGGGTACTTGGTAGAAAAATATCAGGGCTGTGCAAGCTGAACTGCGCTGGACTTGGTCACAAGCTCTAAGTCTTATTACTTATTACAATGACAACTGACTGAGGCCAGAATGAAGTTACTGTGTCTGTCACAGGGCTTATTCTGTTGTTGTTGTTTTAAATTCATTTACCTTAAGATCATTAATGTGTAGAAATTCATCAATGATAGATCTGGACTTCCTCTCCATTTCCTCTTCTGACAGTGGAGGCTTGTCAGGGGCTGATGTCGTTGGGATTCCTGGTTTCACTACTAGTGAGGGTTAAACAAAGCGAGAAGTAAAAATGACGAAAATTATCATTAAAATGGTGGGGTTATGACTGATAATGTTTACATGTTATAGCACTTTTTTTTCAGTCAAACCATTAAAAATAGACAAATTTGACAAAGCAAGACACCGAAAAGCAGAATAGAGACATTCATTTTAGAATAGATACACACTAAGTAATTTCGTGATCCACAACAATTAATACCCTCTGTGTCAATTCTAGATAGTTCAAGTACTCCCTTAGAACTATGATCCTTTCCCTCATAGCATTTTTCTCAGTATGTACTTATAGATGATATTTTATGAAATTATTTGATAAAGTTCCTCCTGACCCAGCAGACTGAAGGCTGAGAGCAGGAAACGAGTGCCCGGAAATCACTAGCTGCTCAGTGTGCACGGGGTGACTGGATAAAGGACGGAGACAATAAACATGCATAGGGCAGCTGTGCTACATCATTCACTGTATGTGCTATTTTCATGCCCTATTTTATTAAGTTCCCCAAATACCTAACACAGATAGGAAAGCTACATATCCTTAAAGCTGAAAGATCTGAAGTCTGTATCCATTGGGAGAAGACATTTCAACTTGCTTTTGAAATCCATTTAGAGACTATAGTTAGAAGACACAATTTAAATAGTAAAACAAATTGAAAATGATAAAGATGTTATAAACCACCATTATTACTTTAGGATTAAGAATTACAAGATGCTAAAAATGACCTTTAAACTATTTTCATCGCCTTCATCATCATGACCTCTACTACATTTTGAAAACTCTGTATATATCAGGTAACGTTCTCAGTAGTTACATTTATGGACTTCTCATTTAATCTTCATAATAACCCTACACCTTGTTATCCCCATGTAATGAACAAGGAACCTAAAACACATGAAGGAATTTTTAAGAGCATCATCTGAGTCATTCCTCTAAACATATACATGCTAACCCTGTACAAAAACCACAGGGGCTACCAAGGAAGATGAACGCCACAAGACAATCTGATACTCTCTTTGGTTTGCCTTGCAGTGGCTCGGTATCAGAATTTCCACACATTTGAGGGGCTCTACAAAAGCACACACACTCTAATGCACAGTGGGGTGTTATTAAGGGACTGTGTAAGAAATTCAGACGGCTTAACATACAGCAAGAGCACCCCATCATCGACACATTGACAGAGAAAGAAAAGAATTTACAAACTGTTGAACTAAGGGCTACCTGGGGAGTGAGAACTATGTTACAAAACGATGAGGATGCCCTTCAACTTTTTAAAAAAAAATCCTCACCTGAGGATATGTTTATTGATTTTTAGAGACAGAGGGAGGGAGGGAGAGAGAGGGGAACGTTGATAGGCTGCATCTCATATGCATCCTGACAGGGGATAAAACCCACTTAGGTATATGCGTTGACCAGGGAATGAGTCCACAACCTTTTGTTGCACGGGACAATGCTGAACCAACTGATCCACCCTGCCAGGGGCTTGTTAAACCTGTCAGGTGCTGCTGAGTGTGCTGTTATCATGAAATCAATTCAGGCACAATCTCCCTTATAGTTTTCTTTCCAAATCGGAGGCCCAAATCTTCATCTATATTTATTCATATAAAGTCTCTCACCTGACTCCCTGGTTTTGTTTCGGTCAGCCTCGGTGGTGTTCCTCTCCACATCCATGCCTCCTGTAAGCTGTTTCACAGTCTCAAGCATCTCCCTCCGTTGCTCCTCCTGAGACTGATTGTCTAGCAGGTCCTTACTACTGCTGCCCCTCATGAACGTGTTAGGACGAGCTGTTCCAGAGGGAAGGGGCTTGTCATTCTTCTCCCTGCCCATGCTTCCACGACTTAAAGGACAAAATAACATGTTTCAAAAGAAAGACTCTCATCTCCTCTGTATTTAAATTACAAAGTAACACTAAGATTTTTTCAAGTAT